>JANAVB010016197.1:45419977-45423531 GCA_029216955.1 Iris pallida | reverse complement strand
AGAGCTAGAACGTTCCTGACTGGCTTGACCTCCCAGTGTGTGGGCTATATATAGATTCCTACGCCCGGTCATTAGGGAGGTCGAGGATGGAGCTGAGTGTACCAAAATCGGAAGTACGTTTTAGGTATTTCCTTAGGGGTAATGTGCGAGCACAACCTGAGATACCAATTACAAGGGGACTATGGAGGAATGATTGATGATAACCTTATGTGACTATCCTTACGGTAGAGGACGATATTTGGCTGAAGCAAGGATGTTGATGAAAAAGAAGGGTCCTTGCTCTACTGTACCATATTTTGTTAAGCAGCAGACTGTGGATATATGTATGTATAGGATTAGAGCCTAGGAGGGCCATTCTTTGTCTGTCGTATTTATTTTGTTTCACGACAGATATGTATATATTATATATATAGTTTGTATGATGATAGAAGATTAGTTAGTGCTAATCTTGTATATATATGACCCTTATGGAACATATGTACTTAGTATCCTTCTAAAAGAATGAAAATATGCTCCTTTTGTATCTATCTGTTTACAATTGATCTTAGTTTTGCAAATTTCCTTCCTCCTGTAGTAGTTTAGTCACCCACCTACCTTTCATCCTCATGTTAAGAATTTTATATTCTTATATCAAGATCATGTCTACATCACCAGATCCTAACCACTAGCAACCGCATCAGCTACCTCTGAGTCACGGAATACCGATGTCCTTGAACTCTTCAGCAATTCATGGAGACCAATGCCCAACAGGTTCAGATAGCTCAAGCCACTTCAGCAAGACTTTTTGAAAGACTTGAGGTTCCTAAAGCCCCAAAGACCGGAGATCTTTCAGATTTTCAAAATGTCAACCCTCTAGAATTTAAGGGAACCGAAACCCATTAGAAGCACACATATCTAAGGAGCACCGAAGGATTGTTGAAAGGTGCCAAAGTTGCGCCAGAGGACGCAATGTCTTTAGTAAGAATTCAACTAAAGGACGTGGCCGACTGGTAGACTTCAATACATCCATAGAATCCAATGAAACAGTGCTTTGGGAAGAATTCAAGAAAAGGTTTGAAGAAAGATTCTTTCCTGTGAGCGCCAAGCTGGAGCTTGAAAGGAAGTTCACTTACTTAAAGCAGAACAAGAGTTTGGTAGATGGTGTATTCAGCAGAATTCACGAGCTCAGCAGATTTGCCCCGTACCTCATACCCGACGAAATAAGAAGATAAGCCGATTTCGGGAAGGTCTAAATAACCAATTGAAGATGTGTAGCACCATACGCATGCACCACTTATGCACAGTAGTAGAGGCTGCCAGGGACCAGGAGCGGATGCGAAAAACGAGGATAATGCCAAGTCAGGGGGATAGAAGCGAAACCTGGAGGCTATCAGTGTCCAGTCAAGGAATCAGGGACAAGCTCAACAGAAAGCAGATCCAAACCGGACAAAATAAGAATCGCCCATTATAATTACTACGGGAAGCCAGGCACACGAGAATGATTGCAGGAAGCTTCAGGGCAGGTGCCTCAGATGTGGGTCATCTGAACATCAGATGTCGTGTCCTCGTCAAACCATCAACAATATAAATGGACCAAGGAATGCTAGCCAAGGTGGGCCCAGGCAGCAAGCACGAAGAAATCAGCAGAGGCCAGCATTACCACCCCAAGCGTCCAGTTCCATCAGACGCAAAATACGGATCCGAATAACTACAACAAGAAAAAGAAGAACATGGACATGCCTTCATGGTGAATATTAATGAAGCAATGACGGCTGGAGACGTGGTGTCAGTACTATACTTGCATCATCTAGTCCTGCATCTGTCTTATTTTGATTCTGGAGCTACATATTCCCTTATATCAGCATCTTTGTATCTAAAATATATTAACTCAACCCCTGATCAAAAGTAAGAATCCTTACCGGTAATGCGGTGGTAGAAGTAAGCCGGATATGTCGAAGCTGTCCCATCAAAATGGGAGGAGGAAGCTTCCAAGCTAAATTATTAGTTTTCCCCATGAACAATTATGATGTAGTGTTTGGAATGGATTGGTTGATCTCAATATCTGCAATTATAGATTGTGGCCAAGGAAAAGTTCAATTTTCCTTATCCGATAGTGAAATACATGAATTTGTGAGAGATCAGAAAGAATTTGATGAAGAAGAATTAGAAAGATTTGAACACACATCAGGAGGAATTTCCAGCATCAAGAAGTAATTGAATGGCCCAAGGTCGTAGCCGAATTCAAAGATGTGTTCCCTGATGAATTACCTGGCATACCCCCTGATAGAGTTGTAGAATTTTATATTGATTTGATTCCAGGTTCCACCTATTGCAAAGAAGGTTTATCCCATGACTAAGGAATTAGCTGAATTAAGTAACAAATTAAGGAGTTATGGCTAAAGAATTCATTAGACCTAGTGGATCTCCTTGGGGAGCACCTGTGTTATTCGTAAAGAAGAAGGATGGAAGTCTAAGGCTAGTGATTGATTATAGAGCACTAAATAAAGTAACTATTAAGAACAAATGTCCATTACCAAGGATTGACGAGTTGTTTGACCAACTCGGAGGAGTAACTGTATTTTTAAAAATAGATCTCAGATCAGGGTATCATCAGGTCAAGTCAGAAAGGAAGATATACCGAAGACTGCCTTCAGGACCCATTATGGACACTATGAGTTTCAAGTTATGCCTTCGGGCTAACTAATGCTCCGGCTATATTTATGGATCTGATGAATAGAGTATTTTATAAATACTTGGACAAATTTGTACTAGTGTTTATTGATGATATATTAGTCTATTCAAAGAATGAAAAGGAACACGATGAACATTTGAGAATAGTACTTGAAACTCTACGACAAGAGAAGTTGTATAGTAAGTTAAGCAAGTGCGAATTTGGTTGGACCAAATTTCTTTCCTGGGACATATAGTTAGCGAAAGAATATCGGTGGATCCAAAAAAGATAGAAGCTGTAAAATCATGGCCTACTCCCAAGAATGTTGCGGAAATTCGAAGCTTATCGGACTAGCTGGATATTATTGAAGATTTGTGGAGAATTTTTCAAGAATTGCCGAGCCACTCACTCGATGACTCGGAAGGATGAAAAGTTTGTTTGGACTGATAAATGCCAAGCTGCATTTGAAGAACTGAAGGAGCGACTTATTACAGCACCAGTGTTAGCCTTACCTTCAGGCTCGGGAGGTTATGAAATCTATAGCGATGCATCTGGAAAAGGATAGGCTGTGTCCTGATCAACATGGAAGGTAATCGCTTATGCTTCTCGTCAATTAAAAACTCATGAAAGAAACTATCCAACTCATGATCTGGAATTAGCAGCCATTGTCTTCGCTTTGAAGCTATGGAGACACTATTTACGGGAAACAATTAATATATAGATCATAAGAGCTTGAAATATGTATTCACTCAAAAGGAATTGAACATGAGACAACGTAGATGGTTAGAACTGCTTAAAACTTCGATATGAAATTGGAATATCATCTGGACAAAGCAAATAAGGTGGCTGACGTCTTGAGCAGAAGACCAGTGGCTTTCTTTCTGAACACACCCAAGGAAATATT
>JANAVB010016197.1:45324977-45414977 GCA_029216955.1 Iris pallida | reverse complement strand
TTAGCGACGGCTACTCGTCGGTTTGACGATGGATAGCGACGCCTATGCAACTCCTAGGTGACGTACGTAGTCATCTGTCACCCTCATTTTCCGTATTTTGTATTATGCTCGTATTTGGATTTTGGCACGTATTTTATTATTCTCGACTTGCGGATTTTTGAATTCTTGTAGTTGGGTTTTAAACCATGGCTTGGTTTTATTTTGGAGATTGGTTTGGTTTGGTTTGTCATGATGGAACACCATAGCCTACACACCACCTCTATTACACCACAACACCCTCATTATAACCCACCTACTTTCTCTCTCCTCCATAATTTCTCCATTAATTTCTTCTTCTTCTTCTTCTTCTTCCTCCACCAACACCCATAGGCAAGTGCATCTTGCCATTAAATAAGCACCTCTTTTTATTTGTTCATTAGCTAGATTAGGACATGGAGAACAACATTAGAACTTGGAATTTTGTGATTTGGAGTCTCCATTGTTCTAGATCTAGGTTTTAATTATTTTCGGATTTACATAGTTTTGATCTATTTTAGTTGGATTTTATGGGTTTTTGATGCTTCCATATGGAAGAGAATTCAATTTTACTCATGTTAGAACCTTGAAAATCTAAATTTGGTTTTGATTTGGCAAAGTTATGAAGAATTGAAGTTTTTGGGTTGGGTGTTCTTCCTCTCGGACAGAGGTAGGAGAAGAACATAGCCTTTCCCTCTTGTTGGCCACGCGGCTCCCGCGTACGGCCTCCGCGTAGAGCTCCTGCGTAGTGTTGCTTGCGTAGAACCCTTGCTTAGGGTCTTCTGCGTATTGCACCCTGCGTATTGCACCCTGCGTATTGCACCCTGCGTATTGCACCCTGCGTATTGCACCCTGCGTATTGCACCCTGCGTATGCTGGCCTGCGTACTGTGCATTGCGTATTGCTTGCGTACTGTGCATTGCGTAGTGGCTTGCGTAGCCCCTGCGTATGCTGGCCTGCGTACTGTGCATTGCGTAGTGGCTTGCGTAGCCCCTGTGTATGCTGGCCTGCGTATTGCTTGCGTAGTGTGCATTGCGTATTGCTTGCGTAGTGACTTGCGTAGCCCCTGCGTATGCTGGCCTGTGTACTGTGCATTGCGTAGTGGCTTGCGTACTGTGCATTGCGTAGTGGCTTGCGTACTGTGCATTGCGTATTGCTTGCGTACTGCTCACCTTGCGCAATGTAACCCTTGCGCAATATAACCCTTGCGCAAGACAACTCTTGCGCAGCCTTGTATGCGCAGTCTATACCCTGCGTAGCCCAACCTTTGACCCCCTTGTGCTACCTACTTGTTTATGATGAATTTGTTATTTCTTGGTCTTGGCTCTTTTATGATCCTATATATATTGGTATTGTATCAGGTATTTTACGCCCATTTTATATCCTTACGCCTTTTGTCATGAACTTGATTTTACTTGTATATTTGGAATAACTATTGTATATGGCCTGGTATGGCAAGGAACTAGCATGACTTGATAAGTGACCCATGGTGGTACACTTCTGACCTGACTAACCTGACTTGATAGTGGCCCGTGGTGGCGCACTCTTGACTTGACTTGTAACTGGTAACCTGATAACTTGATAGTGGCCGTGGCGGCGCACTCTTAACTTGACTTGACTTGATAGCTTAACTTGACTTGCCTTGACACCGTGGGTGTTCCTGCTTGCTTGCTTGTACAATCCACTTGTCTTGTCTTGTATCATGTCTAGGACGTGACTTCCTGGGTACCACGGCCAGGGACTCGCGCTAAATTGGACTAGGCTAATGATTAGATCAAACTAGAACATGGAGAATTCCCGGTCACAGGCAATCTCGTTATCTGGGCGCTTTAATGGACTTGTAGCTTGCCGACGAGTAGAGCACATTTCCAGCACACTGTCATGTGTTGCACCCTCTAAGTCACCTAAGGGTACATTTGTCTCCCGGGCGATGTACCCACCTATAACTCTCAACCCGCGGAAGGATAACTGGATGGTCTGCAGGGCTTGGGACTGGGAGTTTCTCACTTGCATCTTGTTAGTAATTAGGCTTGTGATAACCCTAGTTAGTTAAAGTAGTAAGCCGTAGTACTTGCTTGGCCGATTGTGAATGAATGGTGTCCAGCTCTGTCTAAGTCTTCTCTAGCCCTTGTACCTGGAACTCTTGATCATAATTGTTTTACTTATCTCTAACGATAAATGGGTAGAGACAGTGAACTATTCAGGCGAAGGGGTACAATCCCGGTCCTTGTTTGGTTTAAGGATTGTAACCTGGCTCCCGGAATGGTTCCACGTCCCTAGTCGTTTATCGCTCTGCGTACTTTTATTACTTGTACCTTCTTTTATTCTTATGTTCTGATATGCTGGCTTTTGTTCTTATTTGTGGCCTCCTTTGTGGCACTTGCTCTTTCTGGGGTTTGACCCAGCTGGTTTTGTGTGGCCAGATTTCGGAGCAGCTCCCGAGGATCTACCAAGCTTCCAGCCCAATGGTGACAACTAGACGGAACCCGGGCCAAGAGTGGGTTTTCCTTTTGATTCACCCACTTATATGTAAATTTATTCTTTTGAGGCGTTTAGCCGACGAGCACCTGTTAGCTCGATGCACATTTACTTACTGTCTGCCTACGGGCTGTAAACATGATTAACAAATCCTAGGGTTGATCATGTATGACTGAACTCTTGCTAGTCCTATCATTTTGTACGACTAGCTTCATGATCATCCAATATGTAATATTTGGGACGCCTTATATATATATATTTGATGCTCTAACATCTTGTAACTCTGTTAATTGCTTGAGATTGAGACAATCGGCTTGACCTTAAGAGACTGCTGGCTTGTAGTAAACCCTCATATCTAGACAGCCGTGACCGTATTGTTGAGATGTATTCTATTTCAAGATACGTAGCTGGCTGTGTCTGCCCCCGCTCTCCAGTATTCTGGTTCTGGGGCGTGACACGGTTTAAGTGGTGGCCCATGCAGGTCTTGTCAATCAAGAAATGTGAGGGTTTACCCATAGATGTCTCAATCAATATTCGCCCTTGATCTCCACCCGTATTTTCAAATCCCTGAGATTCTTGACCTGATCACATGCTTGTATCATTGATCTGTCCTGGTCCTTTCCTTATTGTTCCCTATGTCGTCTTCTTCAGCGGCCTTACTCCCGGACCTGCCAACCAGCCAGAGGAAGCTCGACAAGCACCCCAGCGCCAGGAAGATCAAGTTCAGCACTCTGGAGTAGCCTCCCGAGTTATGCTTCCCGGAGGCTCAGAACCACTAGTTCAGGAAGCTCCGCCCGTTCAACCAGCTAGACAGGATGAGGGACCTTTGGTAGGGCTTATCAGAGAACTGCTTGCATCCCAAGATCGTCGAGGCGACGCCTTGCACCAGGAAGTTCATGATGCACTAAACCGAGGAGGTCCCCAAGGAAATCAAGCGGCCAACAGTTTCAAGTGCTTGAACCCTCCCTTCTTTGATGGCAGTGAAGATGCGGTTGCCGCGGACGCTTGGCTTCAGGATACCGAGGTGGTTCTAGAAGCGGCTAGGACACCTGAAAATGAGAAGGTGGCGGTGGTACGCCTACAGTTGTTAGACTTGGCTCGCGATTGGTGGGCAGCTCAGGCCATGGGATTAGCGGCACCAGTCACTTGGGCGACGTTCAGAGAAAGATTCCAGACGAAGTACTTCGATGCGGTGGCACGGTACGACCTGCAGACCAGATTCACCAACTTGAAGCAAGGAGGCAGGACGGTCGATGGCTATGCGACCGAGTTTTCCAGGCTGAGTAGGTTCGCCCCCACCTTGGTGGCAACCGAGTTCGATAGGGCTCAGCGGTTCCAGCAAGGGCTGCACTTAGAGATATTATTGGCTGTGGAGCAGTTCGAACACCAGACGTTCGATGCAGTGTTGAAGGCAGCAAGGAGGCATGAGTATACCTTCCGGAGAATTGTGGACAGGACTGGAGGCAGGAAACGGTCCCACAACCAGATGCACCAATCTTCAGCTCCAGCCCCGGCAGCTAGGGGATTAACCATTGGAACTCCGAGGCGGGTGGCCTCAGTGACGTCGGTTCAGCATTCGACCCCGACGTACCCGCAGCAGCAGAAGCAGAAGCAGTCTTCCGCGGTGGGATGTTCTCATTGCGGGAAGCCGGGCCATGTAGTGGCAGAGTGTCGTAGGGCACAGGGATTGTGCCTGGCTTGTGGAGGAGCAGACCACCAGATAGGGACCTGCCCGAATAGGGGAGGTCCATCATCATCCAACCTTTCTAGTTCTTCAGTGAGGGGACCAGCCCCAGTTCCAGTCCAGCAGCAGCAGCAGCAGTACCCTAGGCCATTGTTGCCTCAGGCCCAGGCCTTTCAGCAACAGAACCAGCAGCAGTTCACCCAGGCTCCAGCGCAGAACCGACAGAGGGGTTTCCAGCAGAGGGGACCCGCAGCTAGAGGTCAGGCTATGATGATGACCATGGAAGAAGAAGTTGCACCAGGTGAGGTAGTGGCAGGTACTATTCTCGTCAACACCTTTCCAGCATCTGTATTATTTGATTCTGGTGCATCGCATTCATTCATGTCTGCACGATTTGCGACACGGATAGGATTGGAGCCCGAGTCATTATCAGTGAGGCTCAATATACTTACTGGTAATGGTCTTGTGGGAGTGGATCGAGTGTTTTCCTCGTGTCGGATCGTAGTTAGCGGTAGAGAGTTCCCCGCTAGATTCATAGAGTTTCCTATGGCAGACTATGATGTAGTCCTAGGCATGGATTGGTTGAGGAACCATTATGCTAGGATAGACTGCCATGTTGGCAGAGTTGTCTTTAGTATTCCCGGAGAGCCAGAGTTTTCATTTTCCTGAGGCACAGTAGAGCCTTCTCCTCCAGTATTGCGGATGGCAGTAGCAGCAGTGCAGTTGCCCCGAATAGTTGAAGAGTTTCCAGATGTCTTCCCAGAGGAACTTCCAGGGATGCCACCAGAGCGGGAGATCGAGTTCACCATTGACTTGATTCCCGGAACAGCACCAGTATCAGAGCGAGTCTACAGAATGGCGCCTTCAGAGTTGGAGATTTTGTACAAAATGATTGAAGAACTTAGAACCAAGGGATTCATTCGTGCTAGTGGATCGCCTTGGGGAGCCCCGATGCTTCTTGTGAAAAAGAAGGATGGTACGTCCAGGCTATGTGTAGATTATCGTACCTTGAACTCAGTGACAATTAAGAACAGATACCCTCTTCCCAGGATAGATGACTTGTTTGATCAACTCAAGGGGGCTTCAGTTTTCTCGAAGATAGACTTGCGGTCAGGATACCACCAGATCAGAGTCAGAGAGCAGGACATCCCGAAGACGGCGTTCAGATCTAGGTACGGGCATTGGGAGTTTCTAGTTATGCCCTTTGGAGCGACCAATGCGCCGGCAGTGTTCATGGACCTCATGAACCGTATTTTCATGCCTTACTTGGATCAGTTTGTGATAGTGTTCCTTGATGACATCCTGGTCTACAGCAAGTGTGAAGCAGAGCACGAGCAGCATCTCAGAGTTGTCCTCCAGATTCTCAGAGAGCACCAGTTGTACGCCAAGTTCAGTAAATGCGAGTTCTGGCTCGATCGCATTTCTTACTTGGGTCACATCATTACCAGAGGAGGAGTGGAAGTTGATCCCCAGAAGATTGTGGCTATCGAGGCATGGCCAGTACCCAGCTCAGTGGCAGAAGTTCGCAGCTTTCTTGGGTTGGCCGGCTACTACCGGCGGTTCGTCTCTGATTTTGCAAGGATTTCAGCGCCGATGACCCAGTTGACCCGCAAGGATGTGCCGTTCGTTTGGGCAGCAGAATGTCAGGAATCATTTGAGAAGTTGAAGCGAGGTTTGATAACGGCTCCCATTCTCACACTTCCAGATGGGACCGGAGGATTCACAGTTTATTGTGACGCTTCAGGCAGAGGATTGGGATGTGTTTTGATGCAGCATGGGAAGGTAATTGCTTATGCGTCACGTCAACTCCGTGATCATGAGAAGAATTACCCGACCCACGACTTGGAGCTAGCAGCGGTAGTGTTTGCACTTAAGTTGTGGAGGCACTACTTGTACGGGGACAGAGTGGAGATATTTACTGATCATAAGAGCCTGAAGTATGTTTTCACCCAGAAGGATCTTAATATGCGGCAGAGAAGATGGCTCGAGCTACTTGTGGACTATGATGTGGACTTGCAGTATCACCCAGGGAAGGCCAACGTGGTAGCAGATGCATTGAGCAGGAGAGCCGGAGTCTACCTCCTAACAGCGCAACCAGAGCTATTGTCAGATCTTCAGAAGATGGGAATTGAAGTGATTCTTCCTTCCAATGTGGCCTTGATGGCCAGCCTACAGATTCAATCCACCATAGTTGAGAGGATCCGGACATCACAGTTAACAGATTCCAAGATTCAGCGGCTCAGAGCAGAGTGCGAGGCAGGAAGAAGGCCAGAGTTATGTATTCATAAAGATGGTACACTTCGACACGGTACGCATCTTTGTGTACCCAGTGGAGATATCAGACAGGAAGTCATGGCAGAGGCTCACAGTTCGCAGTACTCCATTCACCCAGGCAGCACGAAGATGTACAGAGATATTCGTCAACACTTTTGGTGGAATGGTATGAAGAGGGAGATAGCCCGGTATGTCTCTCGATGTTTGGTTTGCCAACAGGTCAAGGCTGAACATCAGAGGCCAGCTGGACTTCTACAACCTTTACCGATCCCAGAATGGAAATGGGAACACATAACCATGGATTTCGTGACTGGGTTACCCAGGTCTCCGGCAGGCAGAGATGCTATTTGGGTTATTGTGGACAGGCTTACCAAGGTGGCACATTTTCTTCCATTTAGAGTTGGACAGTCGACGGCGCAGCTAGCAGAAATGTATCTCAGGCAGATCGTCCGACTTCATGGAGTGCCAGTCAGCATAGTATCAGACAGGGATACGAGATTCACATCGCACTTCTGGCGCAGTCTTCATCAAAGTTTGGGGACTCGTCTCAAGTTCAGCTCAGCGTATCATCCGCAGACAGATGGGCAATCAGAGCGTACTATACAAACTCTCGAAGATATGTTGCGGTCATGTACCCTTGACTTCGGTGGTTCATGGGAGGATCACCTGTACCTGGTAGAATTCTCGTACAACAATAGTTTCCAGGCCAGTATCCAGATGGCACCCTTCGAGGCTCTGTATGGCAGGAAGTACAGATCTCCGTTAGCATGGGACGATGTCGGAGAGAGGCAGATGCTTGGTCCAGAACTGATTTCTCAGACGGTTGAAGTGGTCAGGAAAGCCAGAGATCACCTCCGAGTTGCTCAGGATCGCCAGCGCCATTGGGCCGATGCTCATCGGCGTCCCTTAGAATTTGCCGTCGGCGACCATGTATTCCTTAGGATCTCGCCTACCCGCGGCGTCATTCGTTTTGGCGTACGGGGAAAGCTTAGTCCTAGGTATATAGGGCCGTTCGATATTCTAGAGCGAGTAGGTGACGTGTCCTATCGTCTCGCTCTTCCGCCGTCGCTAAGTGAGGTACATGATGTATTCCATGTATCCCAATTAAGACGGTACATCCCGGACCCGAGCCATATCCTAGATCATTCGGAATTGGTTGTTGGTACCAACCTTTCGCATGAGGAGAGGCCCGTGTCTATATTGGACCGGAGAGAAAAGACGCTCATGAACAAGACTATTAACTTAGTCCGTGTTGCTTGGGGTCATCACTCTCTAGGTGAGTCAACATGGGAGCGTGAGGACGACATCCGATCGCGATATCCCTACCTGTTTGACTCGTGAGGTATAATATCTTTCTTATACCTTACGCTTTCCCTTCCTTGCTTGCATTGTATGATTGTATGATTGAACTGCTTAGTGTAGCTTGTCTGTGCTTAGTATAGCTTGTCGTGGCAATCTCTAGCTCCTTGATTTAATTCCGAGGACGGAATTCTTTGAAGGTGGGTAGAGTTGTCACCCTCATTTTCCGTATTTTGTATTATGCTCGTATTTGGATTTTGGCACGTATTTTATTATTCTCGACTTGCGGATTTTTGAATTCTTGTAGTTGGGTTTTAAACCATGGCTTGGTTTTATTTTGGAGATTGGTTTGGTTTGGTTTGTCATGATGGAACACCATAGCCTACACACCACCTCCATTACACCACAACACCCTCATTATAACCCACCTACTTTCTCTCTCCTCCATAATTTCTCCATTAATTTCTTCTTCTTCTTCTTCTTCTTCCTCCACCAACACCCATAGGCAAGTGCATCTTGCCATTAAATAAGCACCTCTTTTTATTTGTTCATTAGCTAGATTAGGACATGGAGAACAACATTAGAACTTGGAATTTTGTGATTTGGAGTCTCCATTGTTCTAGATCTAGGTTTTAATTATTTTCGGATTTACATGGTTTTGATCTATTTTAGTTGGATTTTATGGGTTTTTGATGCTTCCATATGGAAGAGAATTCAATTTTACTCAAGTTAGAACCTTGAAAATCTAAATTTGGTTTTGATTTGGCAAAGTTATGAAGAATTGAAGTTTTTGGGTTGGGTGTTCTTCCTCTCGGACAGAGGTAGGAGAAGAACATAGCCTTTCCCTCTTGTTGGCCACGCGGCTCCCGCGTACGGCCTCCGCGTAGAGCTCCTGCGTAGTGTTGCTTGCGTAGAACCCTTGCTTAGGGTCTTCTGCGTATTGCACCCTGCGTATTGCACCCTGCGTATTGCACCCTGCGTATTGCACCCTGCGTATGCTGGCCTGCGTACTGTGCATTGCGTATTGCTTGCGTACTGTGCATTGCGTAGTGGCTTGCGTAGCCCCTGCGTATGCTGGCCTGCGTACTGTGCATTGCGTAGTGGCTTGCGTAGCCCCTGTGTATGCTGGCCTGCGTATTGCTTGCGTAGTGTGCATTACGTATTGCTTGCGTAGTGACTTGCGTAGCCCCTGCGTATGCTGGCCTGTGTACTGTGCATTGCGTAGTGGCTTGCGTACTGTGCATTGCGTAGTGGCTTGCGTACTGTGCATTGCGTATTGCTTGCGTACTGCTCACCTTGCGCAATGTAACCCTTGCGCAATATAACCCTTGCGCAAGACAACTCTTGCGCAGCCTTGTATGCGCAGTCTATACCCTGCGTAGCCCAACCTTTGACCCCCTTGTGCTACCTACTTGTTTATGATGAATTTGTTATTTCTTGGTCTTGGCTCTTTTATGATCCTATATATATTGGTATTGTATCAGGTATTTTACGCCCATTTTATATCCTTACGCCTTTTGTCATGAACTTGATTTTACTTGTATATTTGGAATAACTATTGTATATGGCCTGGTATGGCAAGGAACTAGCATGACTTGATAAGTGACCCATGGTGGTACACTTCTGACCTGACTAACCTGACTTGATAGTGGCCCGTGGTGGCGCACTCTTGACTTGACTTGTAACTGGTAACCTGATAACTTGATAGTGGCCGTGGCGGCGCACTCTTAACTTGACTTGACTTGATAGCTTAACTTGACTTGCCTTGACACCGTGGGTGTTCCTGCTTGCTTGCTTGTACAATCCACTTGTCTTGTCTTGCATCATGTCTAGGACGTGACTTCCTGGGTACCACGGCCAGGGACTCGCGCTAAATTGGACTAGGCTAATGATTAGATCAAACTAGAACATGGAGAATTCCCGGTCACAGGCAATCTCGTTATCTGGGCGCTTTAATGGACTTGTAGCTTGCCGACGAGTAGAGCACATTTCCAGCACACTGTCATGTGTTGCACCCTCTAAGTCACCTAAGGGTACATTTGTCTCCCGGGCGATGTACCCACCTATAACTCTCAACCCGCGGAAGGATAACTGGATGGTCTGCAGGGCTTGGGACTGGGAGTTTCTCACTTGCATCTTGTTAGTAATTAGGCTTGTGATAACCCTAGTTAGTTAAAGTAGTAAGCCGTAGTACTTGCTTGGCCGATTGTGAATGAATGGTGTCCAGCTCTGTCTAAGTCTTCTCTAGCCCTTGTACCTGGAACTCTTGATCATGATTGTTTTACTTATCTCTAACGATAAATGGGTAGAGACAGTGAACTATTCAGGCGAAGGGGTACAATCCCGGTCCTTGTTTGGTTTAAGGATTGTAACCTGGCTCCCGGAATGGTTCCACATCCCTAGTCGTTTATCGCTCTGCGTACTTTTATTACTTGTACCTTCTTTTATTCTTATGTTCTGATATGCTGGCTTTTGTTCTTATTTGTGGCCTCCTTTGTGGCACTTGCTCTTTCTGGGGTTTGACCCAGCTGGTTTTGTGTGGCCAGATTTCGGAGCAGCTCCCGAGGATCTACCAAGCTTCCAGCCCAATGGTGACAACTAGACGGAACCCGGGCCAAGAGTGGGTTTTCCTTTTGATTCACCCACTTATATGTAAATTTATTCTTTTGAGGCGTTTAGCCGACGAGCACCTGTTAGCTCGATGCACATTTACTTACTGTCTGCCTACGGGCTGTAAACATGATTAACAAATCCTAGGGTTGATCATGTATGACTGAACTCTTGCTAGTCCTATCATTTTGTACGACTAGCTTCATGATCATCCAATATGTAATATTTGGGACGCCTTATATATATATATTTGATGCTCTAACATCTTGTAACTCTGTTAATTGCTTGAGATTGAGACAATCGGCTTGACCTTAAGAGACTGCTGGCTTGTAGTAAACCCTCATATCTAGACAGCCGTGACCGTATTGTTGAGATGTATTCTATTTCAAGATACGTAGCTGGCTGTGTCTGCCCCCGCTCTCCAGTATTCTGGTTCTGGGGCGTGACATCATCGCTCACATGAGAATTCTCAGGTGAGCAACGGCTTAGTGACGTAGAGCGACGTCCATGTGATGCACATGCTGTAAAATCCCTAAATTTCTACTATAATTATTTAATAAATTTGATATTAATTTCTTACTTTGTATTTTTGTACGTCACATAGTTGTATTGTACGTCGCGTACGAATTTATCGTATAGAACTTCGCGTATGAGCTCGTATTTTTGTATGGCTCGTCGAGTGCGAATATGTGCGAGGTACATATTTTTGTAAAAGCATTTTATTTAGAAGCATGGTTTTTCAAATAATAAATAATAGATATTTTTAATTTTGTAAAGTTATAAAATGCGTCATATTAGAATTTTCAATTCTTTATTTTACGTCATGAAAGGTTATATAAATAGTAATTTTGAAAATGAGGTTTTATGCAAATATTCATTGCATACGAGGTACAAAAATTTTAAATTTATAAATATAATTCTATTTTCAAATTTTATTTAATATTAATATTTTATTATTCGAAAAAGTATTTGAAAATATTATTTTGGTTTAAATTGAATTAAATATGATAAAGTATATTTGAAAAGATTATTTTTATTGACTAACATTTGAATAAGTTTTAAATCAAAGATGGTTTTAAACGATTTTAAAGGGATTTGAATTTAATTATGAAATTATCTTATGGGCGTTTAAACTATCCTAGTGATCTTTATCCTAATGGGATTCTCATCTCCTATAAAAGGAGAGGTACTTGTCCTCTTTTTTTTTCATGAACTCCACAACCCCAAATTTCAACCCCGTTGTGCATCGTGTCCGTGCCTCCCATCCACTATATTTTTCCCAATACAAATACATCATAATCCCGTCCTGAGTCCGACAATCCTGGACCTCCATCTTGACGTGTCGGACATTCTCCGACACGAACCAATCCCAAATCCTAAAACCTAACTCTATCGACATCAAAACAGCCACCTCCCCTTCCTGTCAAAATCCGTCATCAACACGATTGTCTGTCGTCCACAAACCCGTCCAATCCCTCGTCATGCCTATAGTCATCATCCCCGCCTACTAGCCTTCGCCGCTCGATCACAAGGCCAATCCGGCCAACCTAAGCCCTCTCCAGGCTCCTTTCCGACAACCACTGCCACCAAATTCCCGACCACAATACCACGGACCTTCGCCATCGCCACCAATAGCAGAATTTTTGTCGCCATTCAAAATTTCCCCTCATCTTCCCTACCACCGTCGACACCATTTTCGACCACCACATCCCGACCCCTGGACATCACCACCAAACCCACGAAAACAAAATAGAAAAGGGAATCCTAACCTTACCGTCGGCCGCCACCAATACGTCGTCACGTCCCGACGCGAGCTCCCACTCCGCGGTGCGCCCCTGCCGCCAGGTTGCTGCCGTGTCAAATACCCCGATCCGCGAGTGCCAGAGCGCCGAGACACCTCGACTTTCCCTGTCCGTCGTAGCGTAGCAGTTGCAACACCCGAACCGTCTTCTCGAAGCCGGGACCCCTTCATCATCGGGCCCCGCTCTAGGGAGCCTCGTGCGCCACTACGAACGTTCGTGTCACCACCGATGCATAACGGAGTCACTTCCGCTCCAACGGCTGGCGCCACCGCGTTAAATCCTGTTGCACACCGCCAGGTGAGCTCTCCACCGTGCTGGCGATGTGATCTCGTCGCTGTGGCCGCCCCGGTGCTCCTCTCTTCGTCGCAGCCACGCTCTTCTCTGGCCATTCCAGCACCGGCCGCAAGGTTCTCCCACGCCGAAAGCTGTCGGTAAGCTTCCCTGACTCCGGTTCTCGCCCCCTCCGACTTCCCATCCGCCCTCCGCTCGAGAACCCCAGCACCGCCTACCGCTTAAGAACCCCAGCGCCGCCACTGCTCTGTCTCCTCCCGAGCGGCTGTCATGCCCCAGAACTAGAATACTGGAGAGCGGGGGCAGACATAGCCAGCTACGTATATTGAAATGGAAACCACCTCGATATACGGTCACGGCTGTCTAGATATATGAGGGTTTACTACAAGCCAACAGTCTCTTATGGTCATGAACAAGCCTAATGTCTCAATCACAAGCAAGTAAGTAAGGTCGCAAGATGTATGATCATTAAATATACAATAATAAGGCGTCCAAATATTACATATTCAGCTGATCATGAAGCTAGTCGTTACAAAATGTTAGGACTAGCAAGAGTTTAGTCGTACATGATCAACCTTAGGATTTGTTAATCATGTTTACAGCCCGTAGGCAGACAGTAAGTAAAAGTGCATCGAGCTAACAGGTGCTCGTCGGCTAAACGCCTCAAAAGAATAGTTTTACAATGAAGTGGGCAAGGCAAAAAGGAAAACCCACTCTTGGCCCGGGTTTCGTCTAGTTGTCACCATTGGGCTGGAAGCTTGGTAGATCCTCGGGAGCTGCTCCGAAATCTGGCCACACAAAACCAGCTGGGTCAACCCCAGAAAGAGCAAGTGCCACAAGGGGGCCACGAAATAAGAACAAAAGTCAGCAATCGGCACAAAAAAATCTAATATTAAAACTAGAATTTACGAAAATATGTCAAGATGATATACGACGAGATAACCATGGAACTATTCCGATAACCAGGTTATAACCCGTAAACCAAACAAAGACTGGGGTTGTAACCCTTCCTCTGAACAGAACTTGGTTTTCCACCATTTATCGGCAAGATAATAATGTAAGAAATCAAGACAGGAAGCAATCTTGTACTGAATCAAGACATGGCTAGACTGGTTATACCTCATTCAATCAATCACGGCCAAGCAGATACTACGGCTTACTACTTTAACTAACTAGGGTTATCACAGGCCTAATTACTAACAAGATGCAGTAAGATTGTTCCACAGCTACAAGCCCTGCAGACCATCCAGGTTACCCAGGTCGAAAATTAGGGATTGAATTCTGGTGGGTACATCGTCCAGGAAACGCGTGTACCCTTAGGTGACTTAGAAGGTGCAACACATGACAGTGTGCTGGAAATGCGCCCTACTCGTCGGCAGGCTACAGATCCCAAGAGCGCCCAGGTCACGGGATTGCCTATAGCTGTGTCATCTCTTCATGACTACTGTGTTATTCTAGTTATTAATCTTAATCCATTTTAGTAGGTACTCCTGACCGTGGTACTCAGGAGTTCCATCCAAGACATGATGCAAGACAGGACAAGTGGATTTAACAAGCAAGCAAGAAAGAACTACCCACGGTATCAAGGCAGGTCAAGTTAAGTTAGCCGTCGTAACAGCATTAAGTTATCAAGTCATGCTACAAGTCAGGAGTGCGCCGCCACGGGCCACTATCAAGTTATCAAGTCACAAGGATTAATTACAAGTTACAAGTTAGGTGTGCACCCCACTGGGTCACTGGCAAGGAGATCAGAGAATACCAAAATCATAATCCACAGAAAATCTCGAGAACCGTACTAGTCATAAACAATTACTTGAAAATCGTGTTAGGCCGTGTTGGGTCAACATAGTCGTGATGTGTTGAACAGATCTCAGAAAATTCAATCAACAAACAAAGAAACCAAGTCGAGAAATAAAACCAATACTCCTAGAGCCAATGGGTTAAGCAAGGGGTCAGGGTGCATGGGTCACGCAGCGTACGTGCAAGGACACGCATGCAGGGGAGCAGCATACGCACAAGGGCACGCATGCAGGGGAGCAGCGTACGCACAAGGGCACGCACGCAAGGGAGCTGCGTACGCGCAAAAGCACGCACGCAAGGGAGCTGCGTACGCAAAAAAGCACGCACGCAAGGGAGCTGCGTACGCACAAAAGCACGCACGCAAGAGAGCTGCATACGCGCAAAAGCACGCACGCAAGGGAGCTGCGTACGCGCAAAAGCACGCACACAAGGGAGCTGCGTACGCACAAAAGCACGCACGCAAGGGAGCTGCGTACGCGCAAAAGCACGCACGCAAGGGAGCTGCGTACGCGCAAAAGCACGCACGCAAGGGAGCTGCATACGCGCAAAAGCACGCACGCAAAGGAAAGGGTCTTCTTCTCCATGGCTGAGAAGAAGCTCCCATGGCTCTCAAAACTTCAAAGCATCACAACTTGGCCATCCGAACTCCAAATCCGGATTTCCAAAGTTCCAACCAGGGTGGAATTGAACTCTCTTCCACATGGAAACATCAAAACCCATAAAAATCCAACTTAAATAGATCAAAACCATATAAATCCGAAAATAAGGAAATCTTAGATCTAGAACAATGGGGACTTCAAATCACAAAATACCAAGTTCTAATGTTGATCACCATGTCCTAATCTAGCAAATGGACAAATAAAATAGGGTTCTCATGTGGTGGCAAGGTGCACTTGCCTATGGGTTGGTGTTGTGTAGAGGAAGGAGAAGAGTGTTGTGTAGAGGAAGGAAAAGAAGAGAATTAATGGAGGTTTATAAGGAGAGAGAAAAAGTTGGTAGAGTTTTAAAGAGGGTGGGATGTGGTGTGTTGAGGGTGGAGCATAGGCTAAGGTGTTCCAATACACCTTAAACCAAACCAAACCAATTAAAATCGAGCCATGCCAAAACCTAAAATACGAGAAATACCGAAATTCCACAAGTTGAGAAAAATAAAAATATATGCCAAAATCCAGATACGAGTATAAATACGAAATACTGGAAATACGGGAAATGAGGGTGATAACTCTACCCACCTTAAAAGAATTCCGTCCTCGGAATTTAATCAAGGAGCTAGAGATTGTCACGACAAGTTACATTAAGCACATGCAAGTTACACTAAGCAGTTCAATCATACAATCATACAATGCAAGCAAGGAAGGAAAAACGTAAGGCATAAGAAAGACATTATACCTCACGAGTCAAACAGGTAGGGATATCGCGATCAGATGTCGTCCTCACGCTCCCACGTTGACTCACCTAGAGAGTGATGACCCCAAGCAACACGGACTAATTTAATAGTCTTGTTCTTGAGTATCTTCTCCCTCCGGTCCAATATAGACATAGTCCTCTCCTCATACGAAAGGTTGGTACCAACAACCAATTCCGAATGGTCTAGGATGTGGCTCGGGTCCGGAATATACCGTCGTAATTGGGACACATGGAATACATCATGCACCTCACTTAGCGACGGCAGAAGAGCGAGACGATATGATACATCTCCTACTCGCTCTAGAATATCGAACGGCCCTATATACCTAGGACTAAGCTTTCCCCGTACGCCAAAGCGAATGACGCCGCGGTTAGACAAGATCCTAAGGAATACATGGTCGCCGACAGCAAATTCTAAGGGACGCCGATGAGCATCGTCCCAATGGCGCTGGCGGTCCTGGGCAACTCGGAGGTGATCTCTGACCTTCCTGACCACTTCAACCTTCTGGGAAATTAATTCGGGTCCGAGCATCTGCCTCTTTCCGACATCGTCCCATGCTAGCGGGGATCTGCACTTCCTGCCATAAAGAGCCTCGAAGGGTGCCATCTGGATACTGGCCTGATAACTGTTGTTGTACGAGAATTCTACCAGGTGCAGATGATTCTCCCATGAACCACCGAAGTCAAGGGTACAGGATCTCAGCATATCTTCAAGAGTCTGGATTGTGTGCTCTGATTGACCATCCATCTGCGGGTGATAAGCTGAGCTGAATTGAAGGGGAGTCCCCAAACTCTTCTGTAAGCTGCACCAAAAGTGTGATGTGAATCTTGAATTCCTGTCCGAAGTGATGCTGACTGGCACACCGTGAAGCCTGACGATCTGCCTGAGATACATCTCTGCTAACTGCGTCGTCGACTGTCCAACTCTAAATGGGAGAAAGTGTGCCACCTTGGTAAGCCTGTCCACAATTACCCAAATAACATCTCTGCCGGCCGGAGATCTGGGCAATCCGGTCACGAAATCCATGGTTATATGTTCCCACTTCCATTCTAGAATCGGTAAGGGTTGAAGAAGTCCAGCGGGCCTCTGATGTTCAGCTTTAACCTTTGGCAAACCAAACACCGAGAGACAAATTGGGCTATCTCCCTCTTCATGCCATTCTACCAGAAATGCTGACGAATATCACGGTACATCTTCGTACCACCCGGATGAATAGAATATTGTGAACTGTGGGCTTCTGTCATGACTTCCTATCTGATATCTCCACTGGGTACACAAAGATGAGTGTCGTGCCAAAGTGTACCGTCCTCATGGATACATAACTCTGGCCTTCTTCGTGCTTCACACTCTGCTCTGAGTCGCTGGATCTTGAAATCTGTTGACTGCGCCATCCGGATTCTCTCAACTATGCTAGACTGAACCTGTAGGCTGGCCATCAATGCCACGCTGGTTGGAAGAACCACTTCAATTCCCATCTTCTGAAGATCTGCCAATAATTCTGGTTGCGTCGTCAGAAAATAAACTCCTGCTCTCCTGCTCAATGTATCTGCTACAACGTTGGCCTTTCCGGGATGATACTGTAAATCTACATCATAGTCCACCAGTAGCTCGAGCCATCTTCTCTGCCGCATATTAAGGTCCTTCTGGGTGAAAACATACTTCAGGCTCTTATGATCAGTAAAGATCTCTATTCTATCTCCGTACAAGTAGTGTCTCCACAACTTCAAAGCAAACACTACCGCCGCCAATTCTAAGTCGTGGGTCGGGTAATTCTTCTCATGATCATGTAGTTGACATGACGCATAAGATATCACCTTCCCATGCTGCATCAAGACACACCCCAATCCTCTGCCTGAAGCGTTACAATAAACTGTGAATCCTCCGGTCCCATCTGGAAGGGTGAGAATGGGAGCCGTTATCAAACCTTGCTTCAACTTCTTAAATGATTCCTGACCCTCTGCTGTCCAAACAAATGGCACATCCTTGCGGGTCAACTGGGTCATCGGTGCTGAAATCCTTACGAAATCTGAAACGAACCGCCGGTAGTAGCCGGCCAATCCAAGAAAGCTGCGAACCTCTATCACTAAGCTGGGTACCGGCCATGACTCGATAGCCACAATCTTCTGGAGATCCACTTCCACTCCTCCTCGGGTAATGATGTAACCCAAGTATGATATGCGATCGAGCCAGAACTCGTATTTACTGAACTTGGCGTATAACTGATGCTCCCTAAGCGTCTGGAGGATGTCTCTGAGATGCTTCTCATGCTCTGCTTCACTCTTGCTGTAGACCAGGATGTCATCTAGGAACACGATCACAAATTGATCCAAGTAAGGCATGAAAATGCGATTCATGAGGTCCATGAATACGGTCGACGCATTGGTCGCTCAAGAGGGCATAACAAGGAACTCTCAATGTCCATACCTCGATCTGAATGCTGTCTTCGGGATGTCCTGCTCTCTGACTCTGATCAGGTGGTATCCCGACCGCAAGTCGATCTTCGAAAACACTGAAGCCCCTCTGAGCTGATCAAACAAGTCATCTATCCTCGGAAGAGGGTATCTGTTCTTGATTGTCACCGAATTCAAGGTACGATAATCAACACATAGCCTGGACGTACCATCCTTCTTTTTTACAAGAAGCATCGGGGCTCTCCAAGGCGATCCACTTGCACCGATGAATCCCTTGGTCCTCAGTTCTTCAATCATCTTGTATAAAATTTTCAACTCTGAAGGCGCCATCCTGTAGACTCGCTCTGATACTGGTGCTATCCCAAGAATCAAGTCTATAGTGAACTCAATCTCCCACTCCGGCGGCATCCCTGGAAGCTCCTCTGGAAAGACATTTAAAAACTCTTCAACTATCCGGGGTAACTGCACTGCTGCTACTGCCATCCGTAATGCTGGAGAAGATGGCTCTACTGTGCCTCTGGAAAATGAAAACTCTGGCTCGCCGGGATACTAAAGACAACTCTGCCAATATGGCAGTCTATCCTAGCATACTGGTTCCTCAACCAATCCATGCCTAGGACTAAATCATAGTCTGCCGTAGGAAACTCTATGAATCTAGCGGGGAACTCCCTACCGCTAACTACGATCCGACACGAGGAAAACACTCGATCTACTCACACAAGGCCATTACCAGTAAGTATATTGAGCCTCACTGATAATGACTCGGGTTCCAATCCTATCCGTGTCGTAAATCGTGCATACATAAATGAATGCGATGCACCAGAATCAAATAATACAGACGCTGGAGAGGAGTTGACGAGAATAGTACCTACCACAACCTCACCTGGTACAACTTCTTCTTCCATAGCCATCATCATGGCCTGACCTTGTCCTCTGGCTGCTGGTCCCCTCTGCTGGAAACCTCTCTGCCTATTTTGGATCTAAGCTTGGGCTTGTACATACTGCTGGGGGTGTTGTTGCTGGAATGCCTGAGACTGAGGCGGCAAGGGCCTCGAAGACTGATACTGCTGCTGCTGAACTGGTGCTGTGGCCGGTCCTCTCACCGAAGAGCTAGAAGGGTTGGATGCTGATGAACTACCCCTATTCGGGCAAGCCCCTATCCTATGATCTGCTGCTCCACAAGCCAGGCACAATCCCTGCGTCCTGCGACAGTCTGCCACCACATGCCCTGGCTTCCCGCAATGAGAACATCCCATCGCGGAAGTCTGCTTCTGCTTCTGCTGCTGCGGGTACGTCGGGGTCGAATGCTGAACCGATATTACTGAGGCCGCCCGCCTCAGAGTTCCAATGGTCAACCCTCTAACTGCCGAGGCTGGAGCTGATGATTGGTGCATCTGGCTGTGGGACCGCTTCCTACCTCTGGTCCTATCCACGATCCTCTGGGAGGTGTACACATGCCTCCTAGCTGCTCTCAAGACTGCATCGAACGTCTGGTGCTCGAACTACTCAACCGCCAACAAGATCTCCAAATGCAGTACCTACTGGAACCACTGGGCCCTATCAAACTCGGTCGCCACCAAGGTGGGGGTAAACCTACTGAGTTTAGAAAACTCCGATGCATAACTGTCGACTGTTCTGCCTCCTTGCTTCAAGTTGGTAAATCTGGTCTGCAGGTCGTACCGAGCCACAGCATCGAAATACTTCGTCTGGAATCTCTCTCTAAATACTGCCCAAGCAATGGGTGCCACTAATTCCATGGCTTGCGCCGCCCACCAACTGCGAGCCAAGTCCAACAACTGCAGGCGTACCACCGCCACCTTCTCATTCTCGGGTGTCCTAGCTGCTTCCAGAATCACCTCGGTATCCTGAAGCCATGCATCCGCGGCAATCGCATCCTCGCTACCGTCGAAGAAAGGAGGGTTCAATCGCTTGAAGCTGTTTGCCGCCTGGTTCCCTGGATGTCCGCCTCGGGTCAAAGCATCTTGAACTGTCTGGTGCAGGGCGTCGCTCCCACGATCCTGGAAAGCTATTAAGGTTCTGATGAGGCCTACTAAGGTACCATCATCTGGCTCTGCGGGCTGGATGGGCCGAACTGGTGACTCTCCTCCAGTAGGCACAACTCTGGAGGCTACCCCGGAATGCTGGGCTTGATCTCCGGGTTGCTGCTGACCCACGGGAAGTACTCTACCTCGTTGATCGGTAGGACCAGGTATAGTGCCGCTGAAGAAGACGACACAGGGAACAATAAGGAAAGGACCAGGACAGATCAATGATATAAGCACAGGATCAGGGCAAGAATCCAGGGATTCAGAGGATACGAACAGAGATCAAGGACGTGTACTGATTGGGACATCTATCTGGTAAACCCTCACATATCTTGATTTACAAGACCTGCATGGGCCACCACTTAAACCATGTCACGCCCCAGAAACAGAATACTGGAGAGCGGGGGCAGACATGGCCAGCTACGTATATTGAAATAAAAACCACCTCGATATACGGTCACGGCTGTCTAGATATATGAGGGTTCACTACAAGCCAACAGTCTCTTATGGTCATGAACAAGCCTAATGTCTCAATCATAAGCAAGTAAGTAAGGTCGCAAGATGTATGATCATTAAATATACAATAATAAGGCATCCCAAATATTACATATTCAGCTGATCATGAAGCTAGTCGTTACAAAATGTTAGGACTAGCAAGAGTTTAGTCGTACATGATCAACCCTAGGATTTGTTAATCATGTTTACAGTCCGTAGGCAGACAGTAAGTAAAAGTGCATCAAGCTAACAGGTGCTCGTCGGATAAACGCCTCAAAAGAATAGTTTTATAATGAAGTGGGCAAGGCAAAAAGGAAAACCCACTCTTGGCCCGGGTTTTGTCTAGTTGTCACCATTGGGCTGGAAGCTTGGTAGATCCTCGGGAGCTGCTCCGAAATCTGGACACACAAAACCAGCTGGGTCAACCCCAGAAAGAGCAAGTGCCACAAGGGGGCCACAAAATAAGAACAAAAGCGAGCAATCAGCACAAGAAAATCTAATATTAAAACTAGAATTTACGAAAACATGTTAGGATGATATACGACGAGATAACCATGGAACTATTCCGATAACCAGGTTACAACCCGTAAACCAAACAAGGTTCGGGGTTGTAACCCTTCGTCTGAACAGAACTTGGTTTTCTACCATTTATCGGCAAGATAATAATGTAAGAAATCAAGACAGGAAGCAATCTTGTACTGAATCAAGACATGGCTAGACTGGTTATACCTCATTCAATCAATCACGGCCAAGCAGATACTACGGCTTACTACTTTAACTAACTAGGGTTATCACAGGCCTAATTACTAACAAGATGCAGTGAGATTGTTCCACAGCCACAAGCCCTACAGACCATCCAGGTTACCCAGGTCAAAAATTAGGGGTTGAATTCTGGTGGGTACATCGTCCAGAAAATGCATGTACCCTTAGGTGACTTAGAAGGTGCAACACATGACAGTGTGCTGGAAATGCGCCCTACTCGTCGGCAGGCTACAGATCCCAAGAGCGCCCAGGTAACTGGATTGCCTGTAGCTGTGTCATCTCTTCATAACTACTGTGTTATTCTAGTTATTAACCTTAATCCATTTTAGTAGGTACTCCTGACCGTGGTACTCAAGAGTTCCATCCTGGACATGATGCAAGACAGGACAAGTGGATTTAACAAGCAAGCAAGAAAGAACTACCCACGGTGTCAAGGCAGGTCAAGTTAAGTTAGCCGTCGCAACAGCATTAAGTTATCAAGTCATGCTACAAGTCAGGAGTACGCCGCCACGGGCCACTATCAAGTTATCAAGTCACAAGGATTAATTACAAGTTACAAATTAGGTGTGCACCCCACTGGGTCACTGGCTAGGAGATCAGAGAATACCAAAATTATAATCCACATAAAATCCCGAGAACCGTACTAGTCATAAACTATTACTTGAAAACCGTGTTAGGCCGTGTCGGGTCAAGATAGTCGTGTTGTGTTGAACAGATCTCAGAAAAATTCAATCCACAAACAAAGAAACCAAGTCGAGAAATAAAACCAATACTCCTAGAGCCAATAGGTTAAGCAAGGGGTCAGGGTGCATGGGTCACGCAGCGTACGCGCAAGGACACACATGCAGGAGAGCAGCGTACGCACAAGGGCACGCATGCAGGGGATCAGCGTACGCACAAGGGCACCACGCAAGGAAGCTGCGTACGCACAAAAGCACGCACGCAAGGGAGCTGCGTACGCACAAAAGTACGCACGCAAGGGAGCTGCGTACGCGCAAAAGCACGCACGCAAGAGAGCTACGTACGCGCAAAAGCACGGACGCAAGGGAGCTGCGTACGCGCAAAAACACGCACGCAAGGGAGCTGCGTACGCGCAAAAGCACGCACGCAAGGGAGCTGCGTACGCACAAAATCACGCACGCAAGGGAGCTGCGTACGCACAAAAGCACGCACGTAAGGGAGCTGCATACGCGCAAAAGCACGCACGCAAGGGAGCTGCGTACGTGCAAAAGCACGCACGCAAGGGAGCTGCGTACGCGCAAAAGCACGCACGCAAGGGAACTGCCTATGCGCAAAAACACGCACGCAAAGGAAAGGGTCTTCTTCTCCATGGCTGAGAAGAAGCTCCCATGGCTCTCAAAACTTCAATGCATCACAACTTGGCCATCCGAACTCCAAATCCGGATTTCCAAAGTTCCAACCAGGGTGGAATTGAACTCTCTTCCACATAGAAACATCAAAACCCATAAAAATCCAACTTAAATAGATCAAAACCATGTAAATCCAAAAATAAGGAAAACTTAGATCTAGAACAATGGGGACTCCAAATCACAAAATACCAAGTTCTAATGTTGATCACCATGTCCTAATCTAGTAAATGGACAAATAAAATAGGGTTCTCATGTGGTGGCAAGGTACACTTGCCTATGGGTTGGTGTTGTGTAGAGGAAGGAGAAGAGTGTTGTGTAGAGGAAAGAGAAGAAGAGAATTAATGGAGGTTTATGAGGAGAGAGAAAAAGTTGGCAGAGTTTTAAAGAGGGTAGGATGTGGTGTGTTGAGGGTGGAGCATAGGCTAAGGTGTTCCAATACACATTAAACCAAACCAAACCAATTAAAACCGAGCCATGCCAAAACCCAAAATACGAGAAATACCAAAATTCTACAAGTTGAGAAAAATAAAAATACATGCCAAAATCCAGATACGAGTATAAATACGAAATACTGGAAATACGGGAAATGAGGGTGACAACGGCGCCTCCTCCCCTCAGGTGAGACTCACTCCCCCCAGCCTCTTCTCCCTCTTCTTCCTACCTCTCTCTCTCTCTCTCTCTCTCTCTCTTACTGTGAAGGATTTGGGGGAATGAGCAGTATAGATTTTAAGGGTTTGTATTTATTATTAGTTTTATTATTATTATTATTATTATATTTGTTATTATTATTATTGTTATAAGTATTATTATTATAATCAGGATTATTTTTACTGATTGACTAAAATTAGGAATTTATATATTTATGATTATATATTTAACTTAGCATAGATATTATTACCAATAGTATAAATATTATTGATATTACTATTTGTGATAATTATTATGATCATTTTTATTTTATCATGATTATTTAACTTAGCATAGATATCATTACCAATAGTATCAATATTATTGATATTACTATTTGTGATAATTATTATGATCATTTTTATTTTATCATGATTATCACTAGTTATGATAATCTTTTCAAATTCTCTTTTTCGTAAAATATGTATACATGAATATAATATTTGGCTTGGCCTATATTTTAAAAATTGTTTTTTAAAGCCCTAAATAAATTTCTAAATTATTAGTATTTATCTAAATTATTTTCTATCTATAATATATGCGATTAGAGTTTTCTGTTAAAACAACTTCCTTTAGATTTTGTAGTTATAGTTAGTCTAATCAAAATCTACTTTCAAATGTTATAATTAATTTCTAAAAATTAGTATATGTATCTACCTCCTCAACCCCTCTTCAATTATCATCGCTAATCGTGACTAAACTGTGCTTTCCTATCTTCTCGTGAATTTTGGACCCTTATGCAATCGGCCATGGCTATTGGACAAAACGGAACTGGCCAGATCATCGCACCACACCAGATGACACACCAGGCAAGACACCTTGTCTTTACTGTTTACTGTCTTGCTCAATATCATGCATCTTTTATTTATTATCAAGTTGTTCTTTCAAAACTATATATAGATGCAAATTACTATATTTTATGCAATTGGCTTAGAGTTAAGGGACTACCATATGTTTAGAGCATGTCATAAACTGTCACGATGTGCCACGGGTTGTGTGTGAGTTATGAGTCACATATAGTTTCGAACTTGCGTTTCAACCGTACAGGCCGTGCGTTAGGATATAACTGCTAATATAATTGTGTAGAAGACTTGGTAATTATTAAGGATTAAACAGTGTCGTGGTGACGATGCATGTATAATATCATGGGGAGGGAGAGGACAGCTATTAGCGTAGGGGCTACATTTATTTTTACACACATTTTGGACCGATAGTGACTCGGATGAGCGCTACTTACTGCCCCGGGCCGATAGTGTCTCATATGAGCGCTACTTGACGGCCATCCTTTATTTACTCTGCTGATCCTACAGCCCCTGCGTAGAACATTGTCCTCAAAGTGCATATCACATAGAATGGTTAGGGACCTTTACTCATGTATACTTTTCTGTTGAGCTTTTATTTATTCAGTTATTGGCATGATATTATGTGTCTTGTTACGTCCCTCTGAGGACCTGGTGATCTCTCCAGGTGTGCTTTCTTGTGATTTCTGTAGGTGCTCTAGCTAAGGCCATGACTTGCGCTCTATTCTTCGAGATGTTGCATTTGGATCGCCATCTCCTTCGTTCGACCAATTCATTTTCTTTGTAGAAATTTTCCTTATTTAAATTAGTTGGTAGTGGATTTTTCTCTGCCCAATGATTGATTTGTCTCCGCCCAACGATTGATTACATGACAAATTCAAAGTTGGTTTTATAAGATTATTTATCTTCGTTGATGAGATTTAATGTCTTGGTTACTGTATTTTACAGCTTATGTATACATACGAGAGTTTTATACTTTGTACGTATACAGCTGGCATGACTATATTCAAGGCCTATTTTTAGGACTGGGGCATTACACATGCAATATTAGGCAGTCGCCCAGTCGTCGCCTAGTCAGTATCAAAAAACTAGTTTCAATATCGGAAACCTAATATCCATCGCCCGTCCTTCGCCAACTAGACGATAATGTAACGCATATACGATACATCAGGCAGTCGCCCAGACATCACCCAGTGTGTATCAAAAACTAAATTCAGTATCGAAAACCCAAATTTTGTCGCCCGTACATTGCCAACTAGATTCCATATATGTTGCTTGTCCGTCACTAACTAGTCGTTTAATCCAATGGAGATTTGGCTGCTAGCACAACGCTGAGCCGATGTCAAACTAATCCGTCGCTGGTTAGAAAATAAGTTGTCGCCAATTCGTGCATCGCCATGTAGTCGACATGTCGTCGAAGGTCCGACTACACGGCGACAGAAAAACTTAGCGACGGGTCGTCTACCGACACCTATAATCTGCCCTATATATTTTCGTTGTCTAGACGTCACTTATCCTATTTAGCGGCATATCGACGACGGATCCGTCCGTCGCTAAAGACCTGTATTTTTGTACCATCCAAATGTATTGTCTTGTTCAGGGTTATAATTTAATGCACTTCAAGGTTTTGCCACACATGTTATAGTATATAAATCAGATTTGTGGTATTTGTGCACCTAAAAGAGTTACAGGAACAAATTTCCCTTCATGGAAGAGAAAACTAAAATTGTTGACCCCAAATTTCTGGGATGATTGCTTTGTTATTGTATGTTTAGGGGTTTATTTCATTTGCTACTTATATTGTCAACCCCTTGACCAATTTTTTTCCCTCCTATTTTTTAAAATTTTCTTTTATTGTCCAATATATAATTGTTATATATATATATATATATATATATATATATATATATATATATATATATATATATATATATATATATATATATAGTGTTTTACTTAAAATATCAAAAAAGGGGACCCATGAGTAAATAAAGGCATTTCAGGGGCTGATGTGAAAAAGTTTCCAATTCAAATATTCTTTAAAAACCGAGAACTTATCCCCTGTATTCAAATCCAGTTTTGAAATGGGGATAAACCTTCACCAAAAAGCTTAGATAAGAAGAAATCAAACACTTCCTATCTCATCCAATCTGATCACAAAGGAGTATATATATTATACAGAGACATGGCCGACCCAAAAACTCCTTGACGAACCCTAGAAGTCAATTTTCCCTGTCGCAAGAACAGCATAAAAGGAGGAAGAGGAGGAGTAGTCAAGTTCCTTCAATCGAAGGTAATCCTATTTACAACTACACTTGTAGATTACTGTCATCTACCAAGCATGAGATTACAAACTATCGGTGTTTGTAATTATGTTTAGGAAGTGTCAATTCTTGCAACTTGGATTTACACACCACCCCCTCTCTCGACTAGAGCAGTATGGGTATATCTGGGTACATTGGGAACCTAAGACCTGTATATATTGTATCAGACCTAGGGAGGGATGCTATCAGTACCATACAACACCCCATTAGGCATTAGTAAACAAGAGGCACTTGGTTCCCATGGCCTGACAGCCCACATGCAACTTGAGCAAAACAGGGTAGAGCAAATCCATGTTAGATAGCACATGTACAAGCCTAACATTAGGTTGTAGGCAATGGCTTTAGAGTACCCATGACAGGTCATGGGTGTACCTTAGAAAATATTGGTAGGTACCTATCCATAAAACATATTAGAGAGCAGCTACCACCTCATACCAGTAGGGTAGGAGCGCCTGTATACTATACCAACAGAGTTGTTGTCTAGAAAGAGGGCTATGGGGTTTCCACATAGCTTAGAGGGTTCTCTCTAGAGTATCAGATATACTAAGGTCACCAGCACCTGTGTACCAAAACTTTCAGATGAGTTAATGCTAGATTAACCAATAGATCGAGCCATCTGACCATAAACACTCATAGGAGACCATAGGGAATCCAGATTGAGTATTCCCTTGGTACCAGCCATCTGTACCAGTGGTACCAGACTTAGAGTTCCCCTGGTAATTCTACAGTTTCAAGCAAGACCTATGGTAGAGTAGTGTCCAGGTGGTGAATACATAGAGGCAAGCCTAGGAGACTGTAGGGATTTGAGATGCATCAAGTCTTAAGACCTGGGTAACCAAATTTAAAGACCCATGCTTATACCTAGGTCCAAAGTAAGTAGAGGGTACTTAGGATCAATATACAAGTACTATGTAGGTAGGTATGTGCCAGGGTTCAACCTCTGGACATCCTATTGGTCTGAACTACAGGAAGGCATGTGGGTATCAGCTAGGTACACAGGATGGGGCAATCGAAGTAAGTATTAGTGATCTGTTACCTATGGTGAGACCTGAAACCATTTCCTGTGACAGGAAGACCAAGCCAAGCCTCAGACTTATTACCCAGAGCTGAGTCCACATTGTCACCTTCAAGTTCTCCTACAAGTCCCTGTTGAGACTAGTGTATCAAACACACAAACCAGCAGACCTTGGGATCCCATCTCACATCCTGAAACCCAATAAGTACCAGGGCTACCAAATTGTACATCCAAGTGTCCAGGTCACATCTACATGGGGAGGGGACATATTATCAGGGTAGTACCCCCAATCCCAGGAAACCTATAAAGGATGAGTACCCTCAGGTTGTTATATACCTGGGTAGTAGGGTGAAGCCTGGAGTGCCCTGCATGTCATCAGTGGTACCAGGATTACTCCTGTGTATTAATTAAAATTTAGGATTCCACATTTCTGATGTCAGGAACTCTGGAATAGGGTGTATCCCATAACCCAGGTATCCAAGGGATAACCAGCTAGTGCAACAACATGAGGGAAATGGTGGCATAGCCAAGTTTAAATGTAGGAATGATATCACAATAGCTAGGATATCACTCATGAGATGGTTTTAACAGACCCTAAACTAGGATTACCAGCTAACAAAGTGACAGGGACCTATGTATCTGAATTTAAGTAGGCTAGCAGGTTGTTAATCAAAGTGAGTTACCAAGGTTCAGTCCTATTCTTGACCTGGCCATCACTAATTGTCCTCGGGACATTAGATCATAGTTGAATTACATGTCACTACTAGGATAGTATGCCTGGTAGGCTATGTCTAGTAGGATTAAGCAATAAGTCTTCTTGGAGTAAAGTGTTACCAGGTTTGTAATGGTTACAGACAGGGTACATAACCCTGAAGCACTGAGATGGCAAGGTTTGGGGTTAAGTGTCCATGTACACTTTGATCCTGGTGCTAGAAATCTGCAAAATACCAACTGCAGGACAGATGCAGAGGCTTACAAAGGCTACTGAAATTCTAGACCCTTTAATTTATAGGAGTTTTCAATGTTTCATACTGCATTTTCAAGGCTACTGCATTTTGATTCACCAGGTTTCTCCAGTCCAGGTTTGGGTGTCTTAACTGACCATGCTAACTTAATGGGAAGTATCCAGTAATGTCTCAAGTATCAGTAACCAATACCTGTGCCTAGAAATCGAGTCCATTTAGTTGAGGGTCAAAGGAATAATGTAAGTTTATATAATGAGTGGAAGGAAAAATGTATGTTGTACCTACTGATTTTGAATGGTTCCTTATTACATTCAAATATGAGTCGAAGTCAAATGACAAACATGGTAGTATATATTTATTGATTTATTGTGTAGGCACATGACTGTGAGAAGAACCCCTAACAGGAAGATATATATTATAGATTTTTGGGTCATATTGATTTAAAACTGATTCTATGGGAGACTTACCACTAGACTTTTATGCAATGGATAGGAATAGCCTTAGTAGGAGCATGACTAGTTAATTACATAACCCACATTAAGGTCGACCTAGGAAATTAACAAATGAATTGGTAGGCTACTTAGTGATTCTAAATTGTGCATTGACATTATGTATATGGTATAATAGGTACTTGGATCTTGATACGGATTCTTGGCCCGTACCAGCAGCTCAGGACCTAAGGCAAGTATACCTTGCCTTTCTATATAGCTTTATTTATATGCACTGTCTTTTTATTGTTATCCAGATTTCTCATATTATTGACATATATCTTTCATATCCAACTTGTATAGTTGTATCATTTCTATGTAGATCGTGTTCACAGTTATCTTTGTATCTTATTGGATGTATCCATTTGAATATTGATTGAGTCGTGTCGTGGGTCGAGAAGTCATGAACTGAACTATTTTACCTTCTTGTCTTGAAATCTTGAAGCTAACATGTGAGTCCACAATAGGGACGAGGGTTAGTAGTTATCCGTGTCTTAAGCTAACCTGCGAGTCCACACTAGGGACTAGGGTTAGTAGTTATTGGTCCACACCTGCGAGTCCACACTAGGGACGAGGGTGATGCTAACCTGTGAGTCCACACTAGGGATGAGGGTTAGTAGTACATGGTTCACACCTGCGAGTCGATACTAGGGGCGAGGGTGATGCTAGCCTGCGAGTCCACACTAGGGGCGAGGGCTAGTAGTTTGATCAAACCTGCGAGTCCACACTAGGGATAAGGGTTTGAGTATTCAATTTGGCTATCCATTGACAACGTGATATCGTGTCCTTTTGTTCTTCTCCAGTAGTTCATTGATGTGTAGACAGTGTACAGATTCGTGTTTATTCATTGCTTAGTTTTACTGGTTTATTCTATATTTTTCTCCATACATAATAAACTGTTAGAAAGGCTCGTTTTTATGTATCTTGCTAGTCCGCTGAGGACCTGATGATCTCTTCAGGTTTAGCCAAGTTTGAGTCAGGAGCAGTTGAGCAGATTGAGTCAGCACCAGACCGTGGAGCTTTGCAGTTGAGGTTGCCTTGATTAGCAGGTTGTGTTCAGTTAGTGCATTTCATGTATTTATTTCTCTTTCCGTCTATTGGTAGTGGATTTGTATCCACCGGACGTGACATTGATTCTTGATATTCAGTTATATTCATTATTGTTCAGTTCATGTCTTTTTTATTGATCTTGATTGTGACATGATTATTCTGTGGATGAGATATAGTTTACCATGAGATTCTAGATTGTCGTGACTTGTGTATAGATAGCGTTCTACCACCGACACTGCGGCGTAGGCTGGGCTTGGACATGTTTTGTATCCGAAAAGCTGGTGCGGGTCGTGACAAGTTTTTTTGGTAGCCCCTGCAGGTCTACGTTAATCACTACGGTTACATTACTGTGCCGTCGTGAGCCTGCACATAGGATTAGACTCATAGGATCTCATCCACATGTCTTGACTCCTTGTTAATCCTTAATTCTTGGTTTCATTGAATCCTTGATTTGCATCCTATTTGAAAATCTCTTCAACGGCTAAAGTGTTTTCTTTGTTTCAGTTAAGATAGACTCTCAAGACAGGAACAACACCGCAAGGAGCAAATGGCAGAAATTTCTAGTAGATACTGGCAGTAGTATAGATAGACCTATATTTAAACTTTGAATTATTTAAGAGGAATTGAATTTCTTTATAGCAGTTTGTTCTAGACTATTCCTTCTAGTAGATCATGGCTCCTTAAATTTCGAGGACAAAATTTGTTTTAAGGGGGTAGAGTTGTCAACCCCTTGACCAATTTTTTTCCCTCCTATTTTTTTAATTTTTCTTTTATTGTCCAATATATAATTGTTATGTTATATATATATATATAGTGTTTTACTTAAAATATAAAAAAGGGGGACCCAAGAGTAAATAGAGGCATTTCAGGTGCCTATGTGCAAAAGTTTCCAATTCAAATATTCTTTAAAAACCGAATACTTATCCCCTATATTCAAATCCAGTTTTGAAATGGGGATAAAACTTCACCAAAAAGCTTAGATAAGAAGAAATCAAACACTTCCTATCTCCTCCAATCCGATCACAAAGGAGTATATATATATTATACAGAGACTTGGCCGACCCAAAAACTCCTCGACGAACCCTAGAAGTCAATTTTCCCTGTTATAAGAACAGCATAGGAGGAGAAAGAGGAGGAGTATTCAAGTTCCTGTTTCAATCCAAGGTAATCCTATTTACAACTATACTTGTAGATTACTGTCATCTACCAAGCATGAGATTACGAACTGTAGGTGTTTGTAATTATGTTTAGGAAGTGTCAATTCTTGCAACTTGGATTTACACACCACACCTGTCTCGACTAGAGCAGTATGGGTATATCTGGGTACATTGGGAACCTAAGACCTGTATATATTGTATCAGACCTAAGGAGGGATGCTATCAGTACCATACAATACCCCATTAGGCATTAGTAAACAAGAGGCACTTGGTTCCCATGGCCTGACAGCCCATATGCAACATGAGCAAAACAGGGTAGAGCAAATCCAAATTAGATAGCACATGTACAAGCCTAATATTAGGTTGTAGGCAATGGCTTTAGAGTACCCATGACAGGTCATGGGTGTACCTTAGAAAATATTGGTAGGTACCTATCCACATTCATAAAACATATTAGAGAGCAGCTACTACCTCATACCAGTAGGATAGGAGTGCCTGTATCCTATACTAACAGATTTGTTGTCTAGAAAGAGGGCTATGGGGTGTCCATATAGCTTAGAGGGTTCTCTCTAGAGTATCAGATATACTAAGGTCACCAGCACCTGTGTACCACTACTTTCAGATGAGTTAATGCTAGATTAACCAATAGATCGAGCCATCTGACTATAAACACTCATAGGAGACCACAAGGAATCCTGATTGTGTGTTCCTTTGGTACCAGCCATCTGTACCAGTGGTACCAGACTTAGAGTTCCCCTGGTAATTCCATAGTTTCAAGCAAGGCCTATGGTAGAGTAGTGTCCAGGTGGTGAATACACAGAGGCAAGCCTAGAAGACTGTAGGGATTTGAGATGCATCAAGTCTTAAGACCTGGGTAACCAAATCTGAAGACCCATGCTTATACCTAGGTCCAGAGTAAGTAGAGGGTACCTAGGATCAATATACAAGTACTATGTAGGTAGGTACGTGCCAGGGTTCAACCTCTGGATATCCTACTGGTCTGAACTACAGGAAGGCATGTGGGTATCAGCTAGGTACACAGGATGGGGCAATCGAAGTAAGTATTAGTGATCTGTTACCTATGGTGAGACCTGAAACCATTTTCTGTGACAGGAAGACCAAGCCAAGCCTCAGACTTATTACCCAGAGCTGAGTCCACATTGTCACCTTCAAGTTCTCCTACAAATCCCTGTTGAGACTAGTGTATCAAACACACAAACCAGCAGACCTTGGGATCCCATCTCATATCCTGAAACCCAATAAGTACCAGGGCTACCAAATTGTACATCCATGTGTCCAGGTCACGTCTACATGGGGAGGGGACAGGTTGTCAGGGTAGTACCCCAATCCCAGAAAACCCATAAAGGATGAGTACCCTCAGGTTGTTATATACCTGGGTAGCAGGGTGAAGCCTAGAGTGCCCTGCATGTCATCAGTGGTACCAGGATTACTCCTGTGTATTAATTGAGATTTGGGATTCCACATTTCTGATGTCAGGAACTCTGGAATAGGGTATATCCCATAACCCAGGTATCCAAAGGTTAACCAGCTAGTGCAACAACATGAGGGAAATAGTGGCATGGCCAAGTTCAAATATAGGAATGATCTCACAATAGCTAGGAAGTCACTCATAAGATGGTGTTAACAGACCCTAAACTAAGTTTACCAGCCAATAAAGTGACAGGGACCTATGTATTCGAATTTAAGTAGGCTAGCAGGATGTTAATCAAAGTGAGTTACCAAGGTTCAGTCCCATTTTTGACCTGGGCATCACTAATTATCCTCAGGACATTAGATCATAGCTGAATTACAGGTCACTACTAGGACAGTATGCCTGGTAGGCTATGTCTAATAGGATTAAGCAATAAGTCTTCTTAGAGTAAAGTGTTACCAGGTTTGTAATGGTTACTCGACAGGGTACATGACCCTGAAGCACTGAGATGGCAAGGTTTGGGGTTAAGTGTCCAAGTACACTTTGATCCTGGTGGTAGAAATCTGCAAAATACCAACTGCAGGACAGCAGAGGCTTACAAAGGCTACTGAAATTTTGGACCCTTTGTGTTATAGGAGTTTTCAATGTTTCATACTGCATTTTCAAGGCTACTGCATTTTGATTCACCAGGTTTCTCCAGTCCAAGTTTGGGTGTCTTAACTGACCATGCTAACTTAATGGAAAGTATCCAGTGATGTCTCAAGTATTAGTAACCAATACCTGTGCCTAGAAATCGAGTCCATTTAGTTGAGGGTCAAAGGAATAATGTAAGTTTATATGATGAGTGGAAGGAAAACTGTATGTTGTACTTACTGATTGTGAATGGTTCCTTATTACATTCAAATATGAGTTGAAGTCAAATGACAAACATGGTAGTATATATTTATTGATATATTGTGTGGGCACATGACTGTGAGAAGAACCCCTAACAGGAAGATATATATTATAGATGTTTGGGTCATATTGATTTAAAAACTGATTCTATGGGAGACTTACCACTAGACTTTTATGCAATGGATAGAAATAGCCTTAGTAGGAGCATGACTAGTTAATTACACAACCCACATTAAGGTCGACCTAGGAAATTAACAAATGAATTGGTAGGCTACTTAGTGATTCTAAATTGTGCATTGACATTATGTATATGGTATAATAGGTACTTAGATCTTGATATGGATTCTTGACTCGTACCAGCATCTCAGGACCTAAGGCAAGTATACCTTGCCTTTCTACACAGCTTTATTTACATGTATTGTCTTTTTATTGTTATTCAGTTTTCTCATATTATTGACATGTATCGTTCATATCCAACTTGTATAGTTGTATCATTGCTATGTAGACTGTGCTCACAGTTTGCTTTGTGTCTTATTGGATGTTTCCATTTGAATCTTGATTGAGTAGTGTCGTGGGTCGAAAAGTCATGAAGTAAACTATTTTACCTCCTTGTCTTGAAATCTTGAAGCTAACCTACGAGTCCATAATAGGGACGAGGGTTAGTAGTTATCAGTGTCTTAAGCTAACCTGTGAGTCCATACTAGAGACGAGGGTTAGTAGTTATTGGTCCAAACCTGCGAGTCCACACTAGGGATGAGGGTGATGCTAACATGCGAGTCCACACTAGGGACGAGGGTTAGTAGTACATAGTTTACACCTGCGAGTACACACTAGGGACGAGGGCTAGTAGTTTGATCAAACCTGCGAGTCCACACTAGGGACGAGGGTTTGAGTATTCGATTTGGCTATCCATTGACATCGTGTCCTCTTGTTCTTCTCCAGCAGTTCATTGATGTGTAGACAGTATACAGATTCGTATTTATTTATTGCTCAGTTTTAGTAGTTTATTCTCTATTTTTCTCCATGCATAATAAACTGTTAGAAATGTTCATTTTTATGTATCTTGCTAGTCCTCTGAGGACCTGATGATCTTTTCAGGTTTAGCCAAGTTTGAGTCAAGAGCAGTTGAGCAGATTGAGTCAGTACCAGACCGTGGAGCTTTGCAGTTGAGGTTGCCTTGATTAGCAGGTTGTGTTCAGTTAGTGCATTTTATGTATTTATTTCTTTTTCCGTCTATTGGCAGTGGATTTGTGTCCACCGGACGTGACATTGATTCTTGATATTCAGTTATATTCATTATTGTTCAGTTCATGTCTTTTTCATTGATCTTGATTGTGACATGATTATTCTGTGGATGAGATATAGTTTACCATGAGATTCTAGATTGCCGTGACTTGTGTATAGACAGCTTTCTACCGCCGACACTACAGCTAGCGTAGGCTGGGCTTGGATACGTTTTGTATCCAAAAAGCGGGTGCGGGTCGTGACATATATCTCTTTGCGATTGGATTGTTAATTCAATTAACCATGGCATCCTCTGTCAACATGTACCTTAGTTTACCTTGAGCCACTCAGGAAATATTGACGTAAAGGTTGAACTAAATCACATCAGATGCCTGAGCAGGTTAGTTTGGTTATTATTGATTCAAAAGTGTTAGCTGTATTGCCTGATATCTTCCTTATTGTATAGTTTTTGCCATCTTTATTATTTAATTCTTTATTAGTTACTAATATTTTTAGATTGTCTTCTGGAAGTGGATTACTCCTAAGGTGCTGGCCTGGTCATACAAACTTCTGTGTGTCATTGGTCAAATTAAGGGTAATGCATGTATCTTGTGAATATATGGTTGGGTAAATTGCAAAAAAAAAAACCTTAGATCTACAAAAAATGCAATTAAAGACTTATTGCTTTGAACAACCCATTATGTTTCAATTATGCTCAAATGACCCCCTTTTTGTTAACTGGTGTTAAGTTGGGACTGTGATAACCATTTTACCCCTCCCCCACTTTCTTCCCCCTCTCTTCGGTGGTAGGAGGCAAGGAGGAGACATGGAGAGGAGGAGGGGGTGGGGAGGAGACACGGGGGGCGGAAAGGAGACACGGATAGGAGACGCGGGGGCGAGAAGGAGACGTGGGAAGGAGGTGGAGGGGGACGGAAAGGAGATGCGCGGGCGGGGAGGAGGAGGGGGTAGGGAGGAGACGCAGGAAGGAGGAGGGGGGCGGGGAGCTAGCTGACGGAGGGAGGAGAGGGCTGTGTCATGCCCCAATTTCATAGAATCGATAGTTATTCTCCGGACGTGATGCCGTACGAACCTAATTTGCGATCGCATAAGGCATAGTCATAAGGTAATCCGAAACACAACATCTAAGAGAGTGAGTGCATATAAATTGATGAACATATTGAGACAAAGTTATTTTTATTTTATTAATAATAGACATCATTTACAGACTCCACTATAATCGTGCCACGCGATCTTTACAACATGACTCGATTACAAAAGGACTGTCGATGATATAGCCGTTCCATACATACATCCCTTAATTACAACAAAAGTATTATGGCCACCTAGGTTGGAGGGATGCAGAGACATGTTCTTTGGCTTGTGGAGAGTCTTCAAAAACTCAGCGACGAGATCTTCGACGTGCGGTCGAAGCTTCAAAAGTACGTAAAGTCGCCTAGCTAGTTGGCACGTTCCTCCTGGTTCGTGGAACCTACAAAGAGCAAGGGTTAGTACGAACACATGTACTATCGATTGACTAATTAAACGCAAGCTCTACATTTGGTTCAAGCAGTTTTATAAAATATGTTAGCTATATTTGGGATCTTTCTAACCATCCTGTTTGATTTGCATGTTAACATGTTTGAGGCAAACATATGAAGTTGTATACATTGAGCAGCTATCATATTCATCTCGTGTCATGTGCATTAGTTCAAGCAGTAAAAGGATATAAAGGTCACTGGCAATGTCAAGCCATCACGGACTATAGCTGGGTTAGATGGCGACCATTTCACGGCGGGTAGCGAGCCTGTATGAAATTTTTCGAATAACCCACGTCGATGTAAGGCTGGCGCTTGCTATACTCTTTCCTCCCGGACTGAATCAGTTCTTTGGCCTAGGCAACCGTTCGAGGAAACTACATCTTGCCGACAAGTTGTTCAATGACCGTTTTGCAGAGTCTTTAAAAATGCTATCTCTCTTCTAGAACCTTATTATTTCTCTTTTATGTATTAAACTTAGCCTTTCTTTTGACCATAGTCGATTTATTCACTTTAGTCGTACCATTGCGATAAACGTTAATCGATTCATTCTTCTGTTTGCATAGGCTAAGTAAATGGAACAAAAGAAAGCATGTATCAGTTTTTGCGTACAACAGTTCTATAGCAAGAAGGTCGTAAAGAATCGTACCATGATTTCTTTGATTGTACACTATGTTGACAAGCAATTCGTTTGTGTTTCATGTTTGATTTTAAAACAAAGGGTCGAGGCGAAGAAGGTCAGCCACTCACCTTGGACTTTACTTCAGGCGAGGGACTGGTTGGCTGTACAAACATCGCCTATGCGATCACCTGCAATCGCATAAGCAACTGATTAGAACACTGTGTTATTCAAAAAGTTTTGATACGAATACGAAGTTAGAAAACTCAAGCCATAAAAACCCATCAAAAACATTCATAGAAATATATTCACGAAAACCAAAGCCAGAGCCAAAGCAAGTGCGGCATGAAAACCAGAGCAACGGAAGGTCTCTTCCGACTCAGCCGCAGAGCCAATCCTTGAGACGCAACCCGCTGAATGTGGGAATTGATTCCGAAGAAGCCTTTCCATAACGAGAAAATGATCTTAATTCAATCGTTTCCGTTCGACCGATTCGGCCGATTCTGACCTATCGGTCCCGACCGAATCGATAGCGACAGTGTTCCTTTCTCGCGCACCCCGTGGACGAAAATGGGGCACGATGTAGCGACGGGGTATTACACCATAACCAACTAAGAAAAAGTTTCATCCTCGAAACTTAAGAATAGAACCTCCCTCTACGAGAACAATGAAGAAAATTTCTCCTTCATCTCTGATTCAAGTTTTCACGTTGACTCTTCGATCGAATGGTTTCTCCAGAGTACGCACACGAGAGAGATCGTTCGAATCCGTAGCAGCTTATCCTTGCGTTCTAAGATTTGAACTGGCTCTTCAACGTAAGATAAATCGGACTTCAGCTCCAGCTGACCAAAATCTACCATGTGGCTTGGATCATGCATGTACATCCGCAACTGAGAGATGTGGAAGACATTGTGTACACCTTCTAGCACCGGCAGCAGGGCAATTTGATAGGTCACTGGAGCGACCCGTTTGAGTATTTCGAACGGCCCAACGAATCTTGGACCAAATTTTTCCTTGTACCAAACCGGGTAACTACCCGCATAGGCAACACTTTAAGAAATATGTGATCGCCTTCTTGAAACTCGAGGGGTCCATGATGAACATCCGCTAACGTTTTGTCGACTCTGTGCGGTCTTAAATCTTTCCCGAATGAGCCAAACTTTTTGTACAGTCTGTTCCACTAGTTCCGGGCCAAGAATTTGCCGCTCTCCGACTTCGTCGCAGTAAATGGGTGATCGGCACTTTCATCCGTACAAGGCTTCGTACGGTGCCATTTGGATGTTGGATTGATAGCTATTATTGTATGCAAATTCGGCCAGAGGTAGATGATTTACAAGGCTTCATACGTCCCAACTCGACTTGAAGTCAATTGCGCAGAGCCGTAACATGTTTTCGAGAATCTGATTTACACGCTCCGTTTGGCCGTCGATCTGGGGATGGTAAGCTGAGCTGGACAACAACTTGGCACCTAGAACCGACTGAAGGCTACTCCAGAAGCACGATATAAATTGTGCATCCCAATCAGAGATGATGGATACCGGGAATTCGTACAGCCGTACTATCTCGTCAAGATAAATCTGAGCCGGACGATCAACGCTCTAAGTAACTTTAATGGCAATGAAGTATGCTGACTTGGTTAGTTGATCGATGATGACCCAGATGACATCATTTTCCTATGGCGTCTTCGGCAGACCAACAATAAAATCCATACATATGTGCTGCCACTTCCATTTCGGAATCTCCAAATTCTGTATCTCCCCATCCGGTCTCTTATGCTCAGCTTTCACCTGCTGACAGGCCATGCATTGTGACACAAAAAAGTCACATCTCTTTTCATGTCATACCACCAAAAGTTTGTACGAAGGTCCTTGTACATCTTTGTGCTACCGGGATGCAATATATATTTCGCATAGTGCGTCTCCGACAATATCTCCTTTCTAAGTTCTGAATTATCCAAAATGCATAGCCTACCCTGCAATCGAAGAATGCTAGTTTCATCTTCCATAAAGTCGGTTGGCCTACTCGTCGAGATTAGCTTCCATATTTCTTCAGGTACTGATCGTCCTTCTGAGCGGTCTTGATTTTTTCTTGCAAGCTGAGCTCTAACTGTAACTTTTCCAACTGTACATTCCTGAATCTGACTCAGAGTTCGATGCCCATCTCTTCTAGGTTGTATAATAATCTACGGTCGATGGATAGCGAAACAATATACTTCCCACTCAGAGCATCCGCCACAACATTTTCTTTTTTTGACGTATAGTCAATGGTCAAGTCGTAATCTTTGATCAGTTCAAGCTAACACCTTTGCCGCAAGTTCAGTTCCTTCTGTGTGAATAGATACTTGAGGCTCTTGTGATCGGTATAGATCATGCATGCCATGCCATAAAGATAGTGATGCCATAATGTTAATGCGAACACAATCGCCGCTAACTCCAGGTCATGAGTAGGGTAGTTCTTTTAGTGCGGCTTTAGCTGTCGGAAAGTAAAAGATATTACCTTATTTTGCTGCATAAGCACACACCCCAAGCCCTGACCGAACGTATTGCTGAATATCTGGAAACCCTCAGTCCCTTCTGGAAGTGCGAGTATCGGGGCCGAGACGAGCCACTGCTTTAATTCCTGGAAGGAAGCTTCATAGTCGTCTGACCATTCAAATACGCCTCTTTTCTTGATGAGGCGAGTCAGAGGCGATTGAATCTTCATGAAGCCCCGCTAAGCCAAGGAAACATCGAATCTCGTTGTCGGATGCTGACCATTTCCAATCGATAGCGCCTTCAACTTTCTTTGGGTCTACTGTAATACCTTCAGCTGAAATGATGTGTCCGAGGAATGTGACACTGCTCAACCAAAATTCATATTTGCTTCGCTTCGTATACAATTGATTTTCTCTAAGGGTCTGAAGTACGGTCCATAGATGCTTAATGTCTTGCTGCCTATCCTTCGAGTAGACGAGTATATCGTCGATAAAAACTACTGCAAAATTGTCAAAGAATTGTCAGAACACTCGATTTATTAAATATATGAAGGAAGCTAGGGCGTTCGTTGGGCCGAACGGCATTACCAGGAATTCGTAATGGCCGTATCGAGTGCAAAAAGTAGACTTCGTCACATCGTCCGGCTTGATCTTGAGTTGATGGTAACCTGAGCGCAGATCAATTTTAGAGAACACCGTAGCTCCTTGCAGTTGATCAAACAGATCGTATATACGGGGCAGTAGACATTTCTTCCGGACGGTGGCTTTATTTAGCTCACGATAATCGATACAAAGACGCATTAAGCCATATTTTTTCTTGATGAACAGCACGGACGCTCTCCATGGCGAGATACTGGGTCGTATGAATCCCTTGTCGAGTAACTCTTGTAACTGTACTTTGAGTTCTTTAAGCTCTGCAGGGGCCATTCTGTACAGGGCTTTAGAGATCGGTCGGGTATCAGAGAATGTGTCAATAATGAACTCAATCTCTCGATCAGGTGGCACGTCGAACAGTTCGTCCAGGACCACATCTAGAAATTCTACCACAACGTCGTTCTGACCCGTGTTTGCACCATCCTGTCGCATGACTCGAACGGACGCTAGATAGCCTTCACACTTGAAATGCAGCATCCGTCGAGCAGATATTGCTGAGATCACCATGCAGGTCGGCGATGCTTCACCACACGAATAGCAAAATTTAGGCACTCTAGGTATACGGAAGGTAACTGTCTTTTTGGCACAGTCGATAGTTACATTACACGGACCGAACCAATCCATCCCCAGAATGATATCATAGTCCTTAATATCTAGAACTATCGCATGAAGACTGGCCCTTTGACCACCTATACAGATGATTCCATCTTCGCGGACTAAATTTATAAGTAGTGGCGTGCCCGACGGTACATTAATAGTAAGATCGAGACCTAGCGGTGTCAGGGGAAACTTGTGCTCGATGGTGAAGTTCGTCGATATAAAACTATGCGTGGCACCTGAATCAAATAGTACACGAGCAGGTTTATTATTGAAATACAGTATACCTATCATGACTGTGTCAGATGCGAATGCTTCATCTCGAGTCATGGCATAGATGCGGCCCTGGACATTGGGGCGACGGTATTGGCCATTCTGTTGTGTGATCTGTGGAGCCCTAGGTGCTTGGCCTCGGTTTTGTTGATGTTATTGGGGGCGTTGATTCAGCTTCTCCGAAGAGTTGTGTGCAATATGGTCCGTTCGGCCGTACCCGAAGCATGCTCCACTCTTCAATCGGCACTCGTTGGCCACGTGCCCCTCCTTGTGAAAAAAATTACAGACTATTTGATCCTTTGCCTGGTTGCCGCTCCGTTGTCGCAATTTTGATGCTTGTGTGCATTGTTGCCTCCCGTATTACTATAACATTTGTTATTAAAGTGAACAACGCTAGTAGTAGCAAGAGGATACTCGAACTCGAGACGGAGGGCTTGGTTGAGTGCCTCGTCCATGGTTTTGTATTCAGGCACCGAAACAGGCACCGAAACATGGGCACGAATAGAGGAACACAGGCCTACTTTGAATCGTCGAGCTCGACTTACAGTTGTAGGTAGATATGCTCAAGCAAATTTGGCCAGTTTATTGAATTCAGCCACGTACTGTCGTACTGTCGTACTGTCATATTCCCTTGCCTCAACTGCATAAATTCGTTTTCTTTTTTCTAACGCACTACTACAGAAAGATATTCAGTCTCGAAAGTTTTTCTAAATGTGGCCCACGAGATCATTGTCGTCTCGTCTTCACGTCGAATTGCCCGCTTTTGTACGGTCCACCAATCATATGCGTTCATTCGAAGTAGTTATTGAGCACAAGCGACTTTCTTTGATTCTTCGACACCTAGAAGTTCAAATTTGTCTTCCAGCTCCTCCAACCAGTCGATCGCCGCAGAGGGATCTTCTGTGCCGTTGAAGGAAATGCGACAACTTTTATGAATTTTGACACGTTGAAGTTAGAACTTCTCGGTGCTGCAGGTGAGAGCACGGGCACCTCCGATTCAGCTTTATTGGATCGAACCGCAGGCTCGGTCACGACAGACGTCATCGTAGAATTGTTGTTAGCCACGACAGATTATACTATTTGTTGGAGTATATTCAGCTGCTATTGCAGCTTGAATTGAGCCTCGAACTGATTCTCAAACTGGGTCTGAAAAGCCTCCACCTGCTGACGATGGAGGTTATTTTGGCGTTACTGTATTTCGAGCATCTGTAGCATCCGTTGTATCAGGTCGTCGGAGGATCCGGCTACGGTTGGCATCATCCCAGTTGGGTTGACGGAATGCTCGGTTCTGAAACTACTCGAGCCGCTGGAAGCGCTCGTCTCGTCCTCTGCCTGAGGTTCCGCAACTGTTGGGAAAAGAAAGGCAACTCTTGTTGGATTCAAAAAATATTCTGGGTTCAGCGTATGGAACAACTCATCTCATCGACACGAGGTCAACGGTTTGAGACTAGAAACTCGATACTGGAGGCCAAGGACGTAAAGCCATGCTCTGATACCATTATGTCACATCCCAATTTCGTAGAATCGATAGTTGTCCCCTGGGCGTGATGTCGTTCGAACCTAATTTGTGATCGCACAAGACATAGTCATATGGTAATTCGAAACACAACATCTAAAAGAGTGAGCGCAGACAAATTAAAGAATACATTGAGACAAAACTTTTTATTTTATTGATAACAAACATCATTTACAGACTCCATTACAATCGTGCCGTACGGAATTTACAATATAACTCGATTACAAAAGTAGTGCCGAAGAGATAGCCGTTCTATATTTACATCCCTCAATTACAACAAAAGTATTCTAGCCACCTGGGTTGGAGGGACGCGGAGACATGTTCTTTGGCTTGCGAAGAGTCTTCAAAAACTCAGCGACGAGATCTTCGACGTGCGATCGAAGCTTCAAAAGTATAAAACGTCACCTAGGTAGTTGGTGCGTTCCTCCTGGTTCCCGACACCTGCAAAGAACGAGGGTCAGTACGTGTAACACCCCAGTCCTAAAATACTTAGGACTAAGTACGTAGACATGCCAGCTGCAAACATACGAGTATACTCCAATATATGAAATTCTCGTATGTATACATAAGTTGTAAAATACAGTAAACCATGGTAACTAAATCTCATCCACAAAATCAAAAGAATAATAATATAAATCAACTCATGAATTATTATTTTGTATAAGACGTTAGGCGAAGACAAATCCACTACCAACCAATTTAATGAGAAGGAATACATAATGATGAAAGGAATTGTTGAGCGAAGTAAAGGCGAACCAAGAGCAATCATCCTCGAAGAAATAGAGTAGATTATGGCCCTAGATAGAGCACCTACAAATATACATGAAAGCACATACCTGGAGAGATCACTAGGTCCTCAGAGGGACATAACATGATACATAAAGAATATGCCATATAATCTGTGATAATATAAATAAAAGGAAATGTGCATGCAATAGGGACCCTAACCGTTCTACTGTGAACATACAGTTTGAGATACAATCCTTCGACACATGAGCCCTGGCTGTAGATGGGTTCGACATAGTTCCCGTATTGGGCACCAGGGGCCTACGTCCGTAACGTCCGAAGATCGTCAGAGGACATCAAGTACAAGGGGGTACATCCATAACGCTCTAGGAAACGTCAGAGGACACCTGGGGCCTGCGTCTCCTGTGGAGCACACAGGTAATCAAGGAAGTGCAAAAGAAGTCCATACGTCAGGTATTATTCTCCCCACCCAATGTCTTGTATAGTCATCTCCATGACTAATATGAAACTCTAGTAACCGCCAAATCTACTAACATTCAATTCTATTGGCAGTTACTCCTATCCGTCACACGTCTTAGACGTATCGGTGGCCAGCCGACTATGCAAGTACGTATCCTATATGAGACTCACAACACATGATAAAGTACGTGTCAAGGCCGTATGAGATATACCCATATCTCATCATAAATGGGTGGTCACTAGGCTAATTCAATGCAAGAAAATAGAACGAAAGTAAGTAAAACGACTGATATAGTCGCTTGTACCCAAGTGTGACTTGGATGCACAGTGATATAATAATAACAACAAATAAGTACTGCTGAATATAAATAACTGAAAATAATATAAATTAATTCACAGAGTAAGGTGGCAAGGTATCTTGCCTGGTGGTACGAAAATGGCAACTCCAAACAATCAATCACGTCAACAATAAATTTCAAAATCCACGAACGGCTCCGGATGCTAAAACAAATATCAAGAACGTTTCCAGTATAAAAGATATATCTAGAAAACGTCTGTCCAAAAGTCAAATTCTGGAACAGGAGCAAAATCGTAATTTCTAATAAAAATGATATCGCCACTGGACCCATTTTGCACCGAAATACATGCTAGTACCTATGGCCTCTAAAGTTGTCAAACTATATGTCTACGGGTCCGGTTTGAGAAGATGAACCCAACCGTATATCCAAAGTTGGATTCCAGAAGATTGTGCATAATTTTTCCCGTTGGATCGGGTCCCAGGCCCGCCAAAAAGGCGTTCCGGTCGACCTTCTCAGAATTGGACCAAACTTGACATATATGACCACAAAAATGATACGGTCCTGCTGGCACAAGTTTTGTCTCGAACTGACGAATGTGCAAAAAATAATTGGCTAATTTGGAAAATCATAGATACAAGATAATTTGATGGATACGCATCAAATTTGTCGCACACACGCAACCAATTCGAGTTTCGTCAAAGCCCGCACATCCGCAAAGTCGATACGCATCTTTCGATGCTTTCGGTTTGTGACTACGTCGTCCAGTTTGGTGGGACGTACGTCGTATCGAAGGTTTTTATAATTTTTTAAACAGTTTTGAAAACAGGTTTTTGGTCAAATTGAGACACCGATTTCTCAATGCTCAATCGATTAAATCGACTTCTATAAAATGGGTTCTGTAGCTCTATAGGTTTTCTTCTACTGCCTTCTTTTAGTTTTCTAGATTTCTTAATGGATCGACCAATTTTTGTCTTGTCAGGACTGCTCTATTTACTGTTTGCAAACAAGTTTTTTTTAGCCGATTTCGTATCAAATTTTTACAGGATTTTAAGATGTTTTAATTAAAACTAATTGGTGGTATTAAGATATGTATAGATTAGGATCGAACCTATGATGACGGATTGGGAAACGTTCGAAGGATGGTGGTGATCTGGCGGTGTAAAACTGGGCGCTTGGCCGCTACTTCTGCTGCTCGTATACTAGTCATGTCGCGGGCACACAATTCTGCTGGCGAAGGATAGCCGACGGTGGCCCACGGTGGCCACGTGCGAAGTCGGATCGATCGTGGGGTAGTGTGGGTCGGCGCTGGGGTTGGTGTTGGACGGCTAGCTAGGGTTATTGGGAATTTTTCTCTTTGCATACCTATATAAAGAGGGAGGGGAGGTCGATTCTTGTTCCTTTGGGGGGTGAGGAACAGTACCTGCGGGTACTGTTCACTCCGTGGGCTTTTCTTTTTCTTTTATTTTTTTAATTTTTTCCCTTAGTTATATATATGTATATATATATGCTCATACTCTTTTTAAAATAATTCATATAAAATTTGTATAATAACTACAAAAATAATAAAAAATAATTTAGTAAAAATTCGTACAAAATATATATACTTTTAATTTAGAATAGCAATCACTTGCTGGCTTTTCATACACCTGTACATATATATATATATATATATATATATATATATATATATATATGGGAGCGGATCAAAAGCCCCCCTTAGAAAACCCCATAAAAATCCCCTCACTCTCAGCCATCCATGTAATGTTAATATTAATGTTAATGTTAATATTAATGTTAATGTTAATATTAATATTAATATTAATGTTAATGTTAATATTAATTTTTATATTAATGTTAATGGTAATATTAATGTTAATGTTAATGTTAATATTAATTTTAATGTTACGTTTAATGTTAATTTTAGTATTTAATCTTAATATTAACATTAATATTAACATTAAATGGACGGCTGAGAGTGAGGGGGTTTTTAGGGGGTTTTCTAAGGGGGGGCTTTGATCTGCTTCCTATATATATATATATATATATATATATATATATATATATATATATATATATATATATATATATATATATATAGATACATATACTCACTCCATCAGGCTCTAGTAGTAAAAATAATAATTTCAAAAATCTGAATAATTCCCAAAATAATTTAATAATTATTGACAAGAATAAATATAAGTTATTTATGTTATGTAGAAAAATATATATCCTCTCTAATATTTAGTAATAACTTAACTCGTTTTACTAATCAACTACCCTCTAAGTAATTAGGAAAGAAAGTATCTAAATTATATTTTAAAATAATATTAACAATAAAAATTAGGAAAATTTAGGAGTTTTACATCCTACCCAACTTATAAAAATTTTGTCCTCGAAATTAAAATAAATCTTAATATATATAGATACAGAATAACGAGATTTATTATAAGGGAGGGCAGGTACATCCAATCGTACCTCAATTTCCAAAAGATCGAAGGCGTAGTTATAAAAGGAATCTATAAGTTGGGTTACCTTCATTCAAGACTCTACCCAACTTATAGAAGTTGGCTAACCGTAACTCTGTTGTTACAAACTTCTAGAAAAATTAATCCTATGGAAAATATGAGAATATAGGCACTCCTGCCCACAGTCACGTATCCTAATTGTGCCTACATATTGTCATGGCATTCTTGGTCAATAATTACTAGAAAAAGGTTATTACAATTAAATATTGCCTCTCTATGAGTCATGTTCCTAATAAGATAGTAGGAACCTCTTGTTCGAATATAACTAGAACGTGTTGATTCAGTGGGGTTGTAGTCTTCGCCTAACATGGGCAACTAGAGATGATGTTGAAGAACTTAGAGGAAGAAGAATTCATAGGTCAAAGAGGAGAGTCCTTAGTAGGTGCAAAAAAAAGTCTATCTATAGACTTTGATTAGGTGAGTGATTAAAATCTTTAAGTCATAATGACTAGGATATGAGGGTTGGTGTTTGTGTATTATATAGGAGGCATGTGCTTTCTTCGGTGAAATGCATACATCTTAGGTTCGATGCGTCTTGCATGGATCGTGGGTATTTTAGTTTAGTAAGGGGAAAGGGTCAATATTGCATGGTTAAATTCAATTTGAGTAAATTAGGCATATATGGTTTATTTTTATGAGAAAATGTGTCATACATGTTGCATAATTGAAATAGAGTACATGAATGTGTGTTTGTCTGGTACATGCATGTCATGGGTGTAGAGTGACTTGTCTAGCTCGTGAGTGTGAAAGGTATTAGAAAGAGAATGTTTGTCTTGTGCTCCAAATTTCAAAGTCACGTTAAAGGTTATCAAATGATACTAGTAGAAACGAACATTATCAAGCATTGATTTATTAGTCGAAGTGGAATCAATCTATCCCAGTCATCTGCTAATGCTTAGAGAGGCTTGCTAAAACATTTCATGAAATTCACTCTCGGAATTAAAACTAAGACATAATTTATTGACCAGTACGGAGTTTAAAGAATCAAAGTTGCGATCTTCTACCGCGGTTATCTAACGCACGAGCAAAGGGATATAAAATACAGTATGAAGATTGTGCCACAATTTCAAAACTGATGGAAAGGACGGTCACGGATGGCATCCCATTCTAAAAGATTGGGATACTAAGCTCAAGGTTCTTACCCAACTTGGTTAATCGTGGAAAGCACAGTAGAAGGGTTTCTAAGAAAGTCAAATTTTAAGAAGATGTTGAGGATATGAGTTACTTCTGTTCATAGTCATGGACTCTATGGGAAGCCTAGGTATTACTCATTTAACATTGCCCATGTATTGACCATGTTTCATCAAGACACTAGGAAGGTCTTAGTCAAGTATAACCGAAAACAAGTTGGTACAACAGGATTCCAGCGATAGCATATCATTGGCTACGAGGAGATGTGGTTACGGGATTTATGGAAGAGGAATTTAGAAGACCAAGAGATGGAGGCTACTTAATGGGTATAGGTACCTATTTCATAAATTTGATTTTATAGTCCAATATGGCTATAGGCAAGGATGGGTTAACTGATTCTCAATGGGTTCCTTAATTGGACTTCAATCCTTGATTGCATGAACCTTACATTTTAGTCTATAGTAGCTAGACAATATCTCATAGAATCAATTTAAACCATCCCTATTAGGTTAGGGTAACGTAGAGTAGGTTCCAACTCCAGTGGTTGGGCTATTTCTAGTCGGGTGGTTAACTAGGTTCTATAATTAATAAAGATGCGCCTTCCATGACTTTTGTGTTTAACTAGCACAAGGGGCCTCTATTGAGTGACACACTAGTGACATGTGCATATAGAGCTTCGAGTAGATCACAGCCATACATTGGGCCAAAAAGATTTGAGTCAAGGTCGGATCTCTAATTATTGTCGGAAAGTACATCGGAGTTATGGTAAGAGTTATCTCTAGTCCTTTTTGTCCTGCTATTCGTATCATAAAAATAGAATACAAGGAGACATGTTTGAGTGGGACATGATATGTCTACTTGAAGGTGGGATCGTCTAGGTCTTGTATATAAATTTTGTTGGAAGGTAACAGCTAGTATTACGCTTAGAATATCAAAGTCATGATAAGGGATACCAAAACATCTAAAAAGAAAGTGGGTGTTCACGAGTCACTAATTTATCATCCTAGCAAGAACCAATTTACTTTATTCAATCATAAGCTTAGTGAATTCCAAAACATAAAAGGCTTACAATCTATTCACTCTAGAGACTTGGACATGGTTTTTAGAATAATGAGGTTATGAATACTTAAGTCGCAATATCGTACCTTGACCTTTGGTAATAATAAAGCACGATGTGATCGATAACGTAATATGGTAGTTATGAATCAGTTTCGAGGATCGTACCCCAATTTTTAATAAATGGAAATGATTGCGTACAACGATACATGAGTCAATAGAATAGAAGGATCCACTCTTCTATAGCATACGAGAGCTTATCGATGGGGTAATGAACTTTAAGGCACGTCATATGAAAGATCTCTAACGGCTAAGTCATGAATTTCTATTTGTGTAAAGCCTACCAGACTATGGTTATAAGGTTTCTAATGGTGTCGAATATGGTGCTCATGTATTGATGTTAATAACTAGTAAATCATCATTTGACAGGGTACGTATTATGCTATGGTATTGGCTAAGCTAGTGATTGTGATGTTCCAATGCTAAGTCAGGTCTTAATAACAAAAATCTGCATAACTAGAATAATACATGTTGGACTCAAATCTTGGGATGGATGTCTACCATAGTCATGGTAAATTCTTGTCCTTACTTTTTCACTATTCCTCTTATGTCTAAACTGTGGGTCTGGATCGAGTAAGGGTTCGTTTAAGGCATAAGGGTTGATAGTTAAAGCAAGAATCGAGAAGAATAATTCGAGACTCACAATAATTAGTTCTTTGAGAATAGATAGTCTCCTTGGTTGATGTTTTGACCAAGGGTAAGACCCTAATCATTCTCAAACTTAAATGACTAGAAGGTCATGTTATTAGTTTTAGGGCCGAGGGGAGGACAAGTACCTCAAGGCAGGGTTGTAGTCACATGGCTTGGTCGATGGTTGCTACACTGGTGTGTACAACTATCATGGTTATATGGGACTACTCCGGGTCTACTAGTATTTGTTTCTCCGAGATAGGTGACAGAAGACAATAAAAAGTTTAAGGGTGATGTCATCGAATATGAATACAGGGTTCAAAGGTGATTGAGTAATTCAAAGGGAGTTGTCAAGACAGTTGTGGATGAGATCCTAGAGACATCTATATCTCAATCCACGTGGGATAACCATATGAAGAGCGAACCAAGTGCACCAAGGTTGATCAGACCATAATACACTGATTCTGTTTATACAATATGTTAGCAGGCGTCCCCAGTATACGTATGTCCAGAACAAGCTCGATAAAGAATAAGCTTGCAAAACTAAGCTATAAATAGCATAATATTCATGATAGTGCAAAGTATAAGTACAGAGGATAATGATGAAAGCAGTAAATAATAGTTCAAGTTTCATAAGGATCTAAGTCTTGTCCGGTGTTCCTGTTTATAAAATCGTCCTACTCTCTTGTATCAGGCCGTGGTTGACCAATGTAGTATGGGCTACTAAAACTTTATATTCTAGGTAAACATCTCTTCCTACACCAGCACGTATTCAGTGCCACCGATTTATACTTCATTATTGGGTTATAAGAACACGGGGTGGTAGGCCATGAGGCATACTACCCAACTTATAAAAATCAACTCATAGGGTGATTGAACAGTATAGCCCGTATAACTAGTATGAGTCATCTTCCTGACCTCTCTATGTAACCCGGTGGGAGATGATAAGATTTAAAGTAAAGGGAATCAAGCAGAAGAAAATAAAGGTAGTCGGAAGAGAGTTCAAAATTGGAATCAAGGAAGGAGGTCAAGCATGTAGATGAGATACCTAGATTATAATCCTATATGCAGGCTCATTCGGTACACTAATATAACCAAAACGGTAAACTAGACATGTATGGGCCACCACAAAAACATGTAACGCTGCAGTCCCAAAATACTTAGGACTAAGTACATAGACATGCCAGCTTTATACATGAGTATACTCCACTATATGGAATCATCGTATGTATACATAAGCTATAAAATGCAGTAAACCATGGTAACTAAATCTCATCCACAAAATCAAAAGAATAATGATATAAATCAACTCATGAATTATTATTTTTTACAAGACATTGGACGAAGGCAAATCCACTACCAACCAGTTTAATGAAAAGGAATACATAATGATGAAAGGAATTGTCGAGCGAAGCAAAGGCGAACTAAGAGCAATCATCCTCAAAAAAATAGAGTAGATCATGGCCCTGGGCTAGAGCACCTGCAAATAGACATGAAAGCACACACCTAGAGAGATCACTTGGTCCTCAGAGGGATGTAACAAGATACATAAAGAATATGCCATATAATCTATGATAATATAAATAGAAGGAAATGTGCATGCAATTGGGACCCTAACCGTTCTACTGTGAACATGCAATTTGAGATACAATCCTTCGACGCATGAGCCCTGGATGTAGATAGGATCAGTATAGTTCCTATATAGGACACCAGGGGCCAACATTCGTAACGTCCAAAGATTGCCAGAGGGCATCATGTGCAAGGGGTACGTCCATAACGCTCTGGGAAACGTCAGAGGGCACCTGGAGCTTGCGTCTTCGGTAGAGCGCACAGGTAATCAAGGACGTGCAAAAGAAGCCCATACGTCAGGTATTGTTCTCCTTACCCAATGTCTAGTATCGTCATCTCCATGACTAATATGAATATTCAGTAACTGCCAAGTCTACTAACATGTAATTATATTGGCAGTTACTCATATCCGTCGCACGCCTCAAACGTATCGGTGGCCAGCCGACTACGCGAGTACGTGTCCTACATGTGTCTCATAACATGTGATAAAGAATGTGTCAAGGCCGTATGAGATATACCAATACCTCATCATAAATGGGTGGTCACTAGGCTAAGTCAATACAAGAAAATAGAACGAAAGCAAGTAAAACGACCGATACAGTCGCTTGCACCCAAGTGTGACTTGGATGCACATTGATATAATACTAACAACAGATAAGTAATACTAAATATAAATAACTGAAAATAAGATAAAGTAATTCACAGAGTAAGGTGGCAAGGTATCTTGCCTGGTGGTACGGGAATGACAACTCCAAACAATCAATCACGTCAGCAATAAATCTTAAAATCACGAACGGCTTCAGATGCTGAAACAAACATCAAGAATATTCTTGATATAAAAGATATATCTAGGAAATAGCTGTCCAAAAGTCAAATTCTAGAACAGAGGCAAGATCGTAATTTTGGATAAAAATGATGTCCGTCGTTGGATCCGTTTTGTACCAAAATGCATGCTAGTATCTATGGTCTCTAAAGTCGTCAAACTACATGTCTATGGTCCGATTTGAGGAGACGAATCCCAACTGTATGTCCAAAGTTTGATTTCGGTGGACTGTGCACAATTTCGCCCGTTGGATCGGGTCACGGGTCCGCCAAAAAGGCGTTCCGGTCGACCTTCTCAGAATCGGACCAAATTTGGCATACAGGACCAGAAAAATGATATGGTCCTGCTGGCATAAGTTTCTTCTCAAACTGATAAACGTGCACAAAGGAATTGGCTAATTTGGAAAATCACCGATACGAGAAAATTTGACAGATACGCATCAAATTCGTCGCGCACACACAACCAATTCGAGTTCCGTCAAAGCCCGCACATCTGCGAAGTCGATACACACCTTCCAATGCTTTCGGTTTGCGATCACGTCATTAGGTTTGGCAGGACGCACGTCGTATCGAAGGTTTTTATAATTTTTTTGATAGTTTTGAAAACATGTTTTTGGTCAATTTGAGACACCGATTTCTCGGCGCTCAATCAATCAAATCGACTTCTGTAAACTGGGTTTTGTTGCCCAATAGGTTTTATTGCACTGTCTTCTTTTAATTTCCTGGATTTCTTAATAGATCAACCAATTTTGGTCTTCCAAAATGGGTCGGGACTGCTCTGTTTACTATTTGCAAACAAGTTTTTTTTAGCCGATTCTGTATCAAATTTTTACTGGGTTCTGTAGCCCTATAGGTTTTATTGCTAAGTTTTTGATCAACCAATTTTTTTATAATTTTTTTGACAGTTTTGAAAACAAGTTTTTGGTCAATTTGAGACACCGATTTCTCGGCGCTCAATCGATCAAATCGACTTCTGTAAACTGGGTTCTGTAGCCCTATAGGTTTTATTGCACTGCCTTCTTTTAGTTTCCTGGATTTCTCAATAGATCAATCAATTTTGGTCTTCCAAAACGGGTCGGGACTGCTCTGTTTACTGTTTGCAAACAAGTTTTTTTAAGCCAATTTTGCATCGAATTTTCACAGGGTTTTAAGATGCTTTAATTAAAATTAATTGGTGGCAATAAGAGACGTTTAGATTGGGATCGAACCTGTGAAGACGGATCAGAAAACGTTCAAAGGATGGTGGAGATCTGGCGATGTGAAACTGGGCGCTTGGCTGCTACTTCTGCTGCTCGTGTGCGGGTTCTGTCGTGCATGCACGATTCTGCTGGTAAAGGACGGCTAATGGCGGCCCAAGGTGGCCACACGCGAAGACGGATCGGTCGTGGGACAGTAGGGTTCGGTGCTGGGGTTGGTGTTGGGTGGCTAGCTAGGGTTTTTGGAAATTTTTCTCTTTGTATATCTATATAAAGAGGGAGGGGAGGTTGGTTCTCGTTCCTTTGGGGGGTGAGGATACTGTTCACTCTGTGGGCTTTTTTTTTCCTTAGTTATATATATGTATATATATGCTCATTTACTCTACTTAAAATAATTCATATAAAATTTGTATAATAACTACAAAATTATTTGAAAAATAATTTATTTAAAATTCGTACAAAATATATATACTTTCAATTTAGAATAGCAATTACCTGCTGGTTTTTCATACACCTATATATATATATACTCACTCCATCAGGCTCTAGTAGTAAAAATAATAATTTCAAAAAAATCTAAATAATTCCCAAAATAATTTAATAATTATTGACAAGAATAAATATCAGTTATTTATGTTGTGTGGAAAAAATATATATCCTCTCTAATATTTAATAATAACTTAACTCGTTTTACTAATCAACCACCCTCTAAGTAATCTGGAAAGAAAGTATCTAAATTATATTTTAAAATAATAATAACAATAAAAATTAGGAAAATTGAGGGGTTTTACAGTACGATCACATGTACTGGCGAGTGGCTAATTAAACCCAAGCTCTGCAGTTGGTTCAAGCAGTTTTATAAAATATGTTAGCTATATTTGTGATCTTTCTAAACATCCTTTTTGATTTGCATGTTAACATGTTTGAGGCAAGCATATGAAGTTGTATACATTGAGCAACTATAATATTCATCATGTGTCACGTGCATTAGTTCAAGCAGTGAAAGGGTGTGAAGGTCACTGGCAATGTCAAGCCATCACGGACTATAGCTGGGTTAGACGACGACCCTTTCACGGCGGATAGCGAGCCATGTGCAAAATTTCCTGAATAACCTACGCCGATGTAAGGCTGGCGCTTGCTATACTCGTTCCTCCTGGACCGAATCGGTTCCTTGGCCTAGGCAACTGTTCGAGAAAACTACACCTTGTCGACAAGTTATCCAATGACCGTTTTGTAGAGTCTTGAAAATGCTCTCTTTTTTAGAACCTTATCATTTCTCTTTTATGTGTGAAACTTAGCCTTTCTTTTGAACTTAGTCAATTTATTCACTTTAGTCGTACCGTTGCGATAAACGTTAATCGAGTCATTCTTCTGTTTGCATAGGCTAAGTAAATGGAACATAAGAAAGCATGCATCAGTTTTTGCGTACAGCAGTTCTATAGCAAGAAGGTCGTGAAGAATCGTGCCATGATTTCTTTGATTCTACATTATGTTGACAAGTAATTCGTTTGTGTTTCATGTTTGATTTTGAAACAGAGGTTCAAGACGAAGAAGGTCAGCCACTCACCTTAGACTTTGCTTCAGGCGTGGGACTGGTTGGCTGTACAAACGTCGTCTACGCAATCACTGTAATCGCATAAGCAACTGATTAGAATACTGTGTTATTCAAGAAATTTCGATACAAATTCGAAGTTCAAAAATACAAGCCATGAAAATCCATCAAAAACATTCACGAAAATACATTCACAAAAACCAAGCCAAAGCCAAAACAAGTGCGGCATAAAAATTAGAGCAACGAGAGGTCTCTTCCGACTCAGCCACAGAGCCAATCCTTGAGGCACAACCCGCTGAATGTGGAAATTAATTTCGAAGAAGCATTTCCATAACGGAAAAAGAATTTTAATTCAATCGTTCCCGTTCGACCGATTCGGCCAATTCTGACCTATCGGTCCCGACCAAATCGATAGCGACAGTATTCCTTTCTCATGTACCCCGTGGATGGAAACGGGGTACGATGTAGGGACGGGGCACTACAAGTTGGCCAGTAGAGGGAAAGGGAGGGGGTGGTAGGAAAGGGGGGCTGGTAGGGAAGGGGAAGGGTAGTTTAGGTTTTTTTATTTAAAAAAATGTCATTAATGGCCATTTCTAACGTCTATCTGGTGGTAGGGGCCATTTTGAACAAGACATATTGCAGGGGTCTTTATTTGCTAATTTTGGCTAATAGGTCTTTCTATGCAAAAGGTGGCGATCTAACGAGGTTTTTTTTGCAATTTACCCTATATAGTTTAACATTTCAAGTTCCTCTCAACAAGTTTTTGTCCAGAACTCAGAGGTACAACCTAGTAATGAGCAAAACACATATAAATGCCATTGACTTTACATGCAGGTTAATCTGATCCAGTGATGTGAAGGTGTTTGACAGAACAACTAATTTGGCCAATAGTTGAATCGTTAATGATCGGTGTGATCCACAAAGAAGTGGTTAGTTCTAATTGGAATTGCACCTGGTGCCAGAGGGACACTCTAAATTCATATGCACTCTTGTTTCTTTCTTGGTAACAAGTTTTAAATTGATTTGAAACTCTATAGTTCACTCTATTTAGTTGGAGAGTTTTATGCATTATCCTTGCAAATTAGAATTAAAAAGAATGATTTCCTCTCTACATAGTTTGCAGGGGAGAGTCCCTTCCTTTCGCTGTTGTTTTCTGGACAGGGGAAACAATTTGCATCTGATAGATAAAATACAATAGAATTTAGTAGAATATTTGACTTATTTATTATTGAGGTGGAGCTACACTTATATAGGAGAGGCTAACCAATCTCCTTATTATTCTACTCGATGTGGGACTAAAAGCCTATTAATACTCTCAATATTCCCCCTCAAGATGGACAATAGATACCAATCATCCCCATCTTTTTACATAGTTTAGAAATACTTAATGAATTAAGCCCCTTAGTAAGACAATCTGTAACTTGTTCTTCTAAGCGAACATGATCGAGCTTTAGTATTCCTTTCCCTAGCTTTTCCTTGATGAAGAACCGATCGATCACGATGTGATTCGTCCTGTCATGCTGGACTGGAATGTTAGCTATACTCAGTACTGCTTGGCTGTCACTCAGAAGATGTAATGGTGTTCCTTCGTCTAGCTTTAACTCTGTCAGCAATACTTTTACCCATAACAATTCTGACACTCCTAGAGCCATAGATCTATATTCTGCTTCAGCGGTTGATCGAGATACCACAGACTGTTTCTTGCTTCTCAATGAGACTAGGTTACCCCCGACAAATACATAATACCCTGTGGTAGACCTTCTGTCATCCATGCAACTTGCCCAATCTGTATCGCAGTATCCCTCAACACTAAGGTGTCCATTATTCTTGAACCATATCCCTCTTCCGGGAGTCCCCTTTAGATATCTCAAAATATGAAAAACTGTATCCATGCAGCCCTTCCTTGGATCATGCATGTAGTGACTCACTACACTCACATAAAATGAGATATCAGGGCGAGTGTGACCCAGATAAATCAATTTGTCTACAAGTCTCTGATATCTTTCACGATCAAGCGGCTCTCCTGCCTCTACTCCCAATTTATTTTTCTGGTCAATCGTAGTGACTGTCGGATGACATCCCAGCATACCAGTTTCTGTGAGCAAGTCTAGTACATACTTTCTCTAAGAGAGGACGATCATATCTTTTCCTCGAGCAACCTCGATCCCAAAAAAATACCTCATCATTCCCAAGTCCTTTACTTTAAATTCTTTGGCAAGTTCCGACTTCAGCGGGGTAATCCCCTCTTCCTTATCACCTGTGATCACTATATCATTTATGTATACATCAAGTATGGTAACGTGGCATCTCGTATGTCGGAAAAAGACTGTGTGATCTGCATTAGTCTGGCTGTACCCCATGCCTGTGACTGCTTTTTTGAATCTTTCAAACCATGTCCGAGGAGATTGTTTGAGTTCATACAATAATTTCTTCAGCTTGCACACTTTTTCTGTTGACTGCTCGTGCAAAACCCAGGGGGCATCTCTATATATACTTCCTCCTGTAGATCTCCATGAAGAAAGACATTCTTCACATCTAATTGATGAAGTTGCCATTCATGGTTTCCTGCAAGGGGGACCAGGGTTCTTACAGTGCTCATCTTCGCTACAGGAGCAAACGTCTCATTATAGTCGAGGCCATAGGACTGAGTGAATCCTTTTACAACCAATCTTACCTTGTATCGCTCCATATTTCCTTCTAGCATCTCCTTCACGTGAAGACCCATTTGCATCCGATTGCCCTTTTTTTTTAGGTAATGGAACAAGTTTCCATGTTCCATTTCTTTCCAGTACCCCAAGTTCCTCTAATATTGCAGCTTTCCTCCTTAGATCTTCCTTCGCTTTCTGCCAACACTTAGGCAAAGAGGTGGTGTCTAACAATGCAATGAATGCTCCATAAGTAGGGGATAGATTAGAGTATGATAGAAAATGAGCAATATCATGTTCATAACCATAACGAATAGGAGATTTTCCTGTATTACTATAAGAAGATCTTCTTAAGGAAATATGAGATAGTGGAGGGGAGATCATACATCCAAAACAGAGAGATCTGTATCCAAATTAGAGGGATACGGTACGAAAGGCGCATCTTCAAGAGTTGGGGCAGGATTAAGCGAGGGATATGGCACAGTTGGCACAGTAGGGGCAATAGGCAGAGTAGTGGACTGTTGCTTCCTTCTTCTGTGGACTTGGAGCTCTGTAGTCCATTCCTCCTCCTGTTCTGTAGTCTTTCCATGTACTGGAGCATCACTTCCTTCTTTTTGATTGTATGCATCATCATCACTTTCCTCACTCTCGCTATCTCCCCCTTCTTTCCTTGGACCAACTTCCATCATTGGATATGGAACTGACCCAACAATCACGTTTTGGACTATCTCCCCCTCACTCCTAACACCTTTTGTGTTAGATGTGTCACCAAATACGGAGCCTTCACCTAAACCATTATGGTAGCAATGTTCTATCTCTCAGAATGTAACATCCATGCTCACAAAGTGTCTTCGCTCCACTGGACTCCAGCAAGAAAAACCCTTCTGAGTCCTGAGTAGCCAACGAAGACACTTCACTGCCCAGGGTCCAATTTCTCTATTGTAGGTCTATTATCCTTCACAAAGTATACACAACTAAATACTTTTAGGGGAACAATATACTTGTTCTCACCTGTAAGCATCTCAAACGGTGTCTTCCATCCTAACACCTGAGAGTGCATCCTGTTGATAAGGTATGCAGCAGTCAACATAGCATGTCCCCACAAATGTTTCAGAACATTCATAGCAAACATCATCGACCTTACCACTTCCAATAGGTGTCTGTTCTTCTATTTCGTCATGCCATTTTATGCTGGTGTATAGACACATGAAGTCTGATGATGTATCCCACTGGCTGATAAGTACTCCTCAATAGCTTTGTTGGAATATTCTGTCCCGTTGTCAGACCTCAAAATCTTTATTTTAGTACCATACTGTGTTGAAACCCTGCGATAAATGTCTTGAAAGTATGCAAAAATATCACTCTTACTCTTCATTAGGTATACCTAGGTAACATGAATATGGCAGTCAATAAAGGTGACAAACCACTTAAAACCATTAACAATATTTGTAGGACAAGGTCCCCACACATCAGAGTGTATCATATCAAAAGCAGCTAAACTTTTATTTTCAGAACTCACATAAGAGCTTTTTGTGTGTTTTCCAAGTTCACAAGTATCACAAACCAACTTTTGCTTATTAGCCTTTTGATGCATAAAGAGAAACATCCGACACAGTAGACTAAATGAAGAGTGTCCCATGCGCTGATGTTGGATTAATAATTCATCTTCTATGGTACTTCGTGGCTCCTCCGATTGTGCTTCATCCACCAGTGATGTATCCAGCCTACCCCTGTCCAAGTACCATAGCCCTTTATGCCAAGTGCCAGTCGCCAACTGTCTTCCCGTTTCCTTTTCCTGAAAAATAACCTTCAGAATGTCAAATAAAACAACACAATTAAGTCAAAGAACAATGGCACTTATGGACAATAGATTAACATGAAAGGATGGAGCATGCAAGACATCAGTAAGACTCATCGAAGGGGTGCATTCAACCGTCCCTTTACCCATAATGGGTCTAGCAGTACCATCAGCAGTCTGAATGCTTTCAGGTGTCATCAGGTGAGTGTAATCTTGTAACTCATCAAGGGCACCCGTGACATGGCAAGATGCCCCAGAGTCAATTATCGAATTTATACTTCCTGGTTTGTAGGTAGATGCAAGGGGATAAGCATGTATACCTGCGCTTGTACTGGCATAGTATGTGATGTTACCCTCGGAGGTGGTTGGAGTCGATATTCCAGCGGTGTTGGCGCGACTGTCGCTGGTTCCAAGCTTCATGTTCCTATATATTTTTAGCATTTTCCTTTCACTAGGGGTCACATCGGATGACTGATTCTCACTTTCTCCTTCTTCCAGGTTTGTCTTGTTCCCTCCAAAATAATGTCCTCTTCCACCGACATAGCCTCCTCTGCCACCTCTATGCCCTCTACGGCCGTGTCCACGACCGTTGGACTGGCCTCTCATAGGCTTCGTACAGAATCTGATAAAATTTTATGGGTCTCCATAGTTGTAGCACCCTCTCCCTCCTGAAGGGTTTGGGTTAACAACTGCTAGAGCTAATTTCTCTCCCGGAGTACTTGTGGTGCCGGGCATCAGCTTCAACCGTGTTTCTTCTTGTGCCATAGCAGCAATGGCCTCCTCTAGTGATGCAGTCCGGGTTGTGCGAGTAGCACATTCCTCCTTTGCTTGAATGCTGGGTTGAGCCCCTTCAGGAACTCCATCATCCTTTATTGCGAGATATACTCCATGAACTTCTGGTAATATTTCACAAATGCTGGTTCCACTTGCTCATCTTCCATACCAATGGGATCATAGTAGTCGAGATCTGACCAATATTTCTTCAGCACAGCCGCATACTCAGAGATGGTGTGATCTTCTTGGACCACCTTATCAAGTTCATCCTGCAGTTGGAAGACTCTCATAGGATTGTCTGTCCCTGAGTACATGTCCTTCAGCGTCATCCAAATATTACCGGTTCCCTCCATTGCTTCTATATTGCCCGACACTTGGTCGATCAAGGAGGCTGTCAACCTTCCAGCTACAACATTGTTGACGATCTCCCACAGAGCAAACTCCCGTAAGGAGTGATCTTTAGGTGCCTTGGTTTGGCCATTCACATAGCCTACCGAGCCTCTTGCCTTCAGAGTCCGCATCGCCTGACGCGACCACTTCAAATAGTTGGAAGTACCCTCCAACCTTACTTCCAGCTTCTACAACTTCGCTATTTTGTATGGTGAAGGATGCACATCTGTGTGCAGGACGAAAACTAGTTTCGGTCAGCCTGCTGGAGAAGAGATCGTCCACCAAAGCCTTCATCTTTTTGGCCTTCAGCTTGCCGTAGATTGTCTCCATCATCTTTGTCTTCTCCTCTTCCATCAACAAGGTAGATCGAGATCGTCTGCACCTTTGGTCACCGTCCTCTCCATATCTACTGTTCCTTCTTCAGCGGTAGCGGCGTCTCCGAGAGCCACTCCTCATGTCCCATGCAGGGTTGCGACTGGAGGTCACATGGCCGGACGAGAAGGAGAAGAAGGACCTGTTAGTCCAATAATTATATCATATTTTTGAATACGGCTAATCAATTAAGTTTAACATAATAACGTCAATAATATTCATGTAATCACTATCATGTTGCTACTTAGACAGCATTGTCCTAATGTTTTATATCATATTTCTATGTTTGTATCATAATGCATCATACTGCTTTGTTCGCCTAACATGTACTTTTAGACATGTAGTAAGCATGATCAAACATGATCAAACCAAGACATATACCATGGAGAATTATTATTAATGGGCCAAAGACAGCATTATACAAGGAGATTTCTCTGAATCGCCCGACCTATCCAAGACCTCGCATCGGGGATTTTGCTACCCAGTCAGCGGACAGGGGTCGAGGGGGCAGCACCCCCCATAGGGGTTTGGAGGAGAAGCCTCCGAAAGGTATTCAGATTTCTAGATCTGTTTATCTTTGGATGACCACCATCAAGAAAAAAAGGCGTCTTCAAGTATACTCAAATATCAGAAGAAATGCATCATCAAAGGGCTATTGATTATTCTATTTTATCAATATATTTTTCATACTTATTGAGTATAGGAATACGATGTACACTGCATCGTACTGGCAAATAGGCTACCCAATAAACGTTTTCAAAATACTCTTTCATTTTGAAAATAAGTCCACTTAGAAAAGCCCAAAACTACTTCCTAACTGTTTGATCTTTTCAAAAAAATCCAAAACCAATTTGCAAAAACCCTGATAGAACTCCAACAGAATTCGGCCCGAGTTCGGCCAGAATTCGGTTAGTGCCCGTTAGATTTTGAACTTGGTCCTCCTGCAGTTACGGATCTTGTCGAGATTTTTTTCATAGAGTTATACCTGAATTCTGTCCGAATTCTATCAGAGTTCTGCCTTTAGAAAAACTATAAATAGAGAAGGATTTCAATCATTTCAACTCACTCATTTACTTGCTTATCTCTTCTCTCTGAGCTTACTACGTTTTTCCAAAGTTTTCATTTTCAAATCCCAAGCCAGTTAAAATTCTCTAGTCGATTTGCCAGTACGGTACGGTCTAGAAGTTTCACAGTGATTGTAATAAGAGGCTTGATTGAAGAAAGATACTTCACAATTGAAGTTGGTCGAGTACTTCGGATCAAAGCTCGCGTTTGTAGAAGTTGTAAGGACTTCGTATAAAAACTTGCAGAATTTTTCAATAGTGGATTCAACTGGAAGCTAGAGTTTCCGACTGGATTAGTTCTCACAAGAGAAAAATCAATATACATCCTTGTGTTGGCGTTTTCTCTTTGCTCTCTATTTTCATTTACTTGTGATATATTCTATGATCTTGCTGCTAATATTTTTAATTAGCTAAATTTCGATGTCTACTCTATTCACCCCCCTCTAGAGTATTACGCTTTACAATTCGTTCCTACAGGATCGGTTGGGGGTGGAGGCTGACGTGAAAGGAGGGGAGGTCGATGGACGGAGAGGGGGGTGGGGCGGCGGTGGGGTCGACGGTGCTGGGGTGGAGCCGGTGGTGAGGGGGGAAGCGAGGCAGAGACGGGGTGGTGCTTGGGGGGTGGCAGAGAAGGTGGGTAGGGGGTGAGGGGGTGGGGGCTAGGATTTTGTGGAGTAGGGTTAGGATTTTGTAGAGAGGGATGGCGGCTAGGGTTTAGTGGAGAGAGGTGGTGGCTCTGATACCAAATAGAATTTAGTAGAATATTTGACTTGTTTATTATTGAGGTGGAGCTACACTTATATAGGAGAGGCTAACCCCTCTCCCTGTTATTCTACTCGATGTGGGACTAAAAGTCCATTAATAATCTCAACAAATACAAATGTATATTATAAGGAAAAAAATTGTATTTCTTTTTCTGTTTGTTACTTGTTCCTAGTTCGTGTTTGTTATTTTATATTCATACCTAAAAAGCAGCTAGATAAAAGTTTAAAAGACCAATCAAAATTCATTGACAACAAAAATGATAAAATGGAGGTTATTTCTTTAACTTTTGGTATCATCTAAGTCTTCTCCCGTTAGAATATGGAGCACAAGAATGCTCCACAAAAGAAAAGACAGTTTTTTTGACTGGTGACCGGCTGTCCACCTGATGCACCCTCTATGTCAGTGCCCGATTCCTAGTTAGGTAGATATTAGTATGAGATGGCCATGCCATATACCTAGATGACCACTTGGTGAGTAGGTACCTTGTTGCTATGTAGTTAAGTTCATGCAACCAAAGAACACCCTCCAAGTTCTCCTAGATTATATAGAGTCGTCTAAATGAAGAGATATGATGATACAATTTGCTATAGGGAAATGTATTCATCTCTAACAGATAAGGCAAAGAGTGAAAAGGTAGTCTTCCGCTATAAGTGCATACTTATTTAGCATAAAACAGCAATATCAGATCAAGATCATCTAAAAAGAATGTCCGTTATTTGTAACCTTGCAGATATAGTTACCGGCATAAAGGGCTCAAAAAGGAACATCAATTTCCCATATAGGAATTGCAAAGAAAGATACATGGACAATTCAATTCAAACATGTTGTAATTAGAAGTTCAGGAGCTGGCACAAATAGATCTAATTAATTTTAAGATGTCCTTTAAGAATCTAGTATGACAGGCCATAAAAAAAACATGAGAAGCTTTGGAAGGAAACAACTAGAATAATGATAAATTCATCATCTTGCAAGCTTAATTTATAGCATTGAGAAAGCATTAGATAAAATAATTAAGTTAGCACTGAAATGATTAGTTTTTGGATAAATTACAATATCTTATTCTGACAAATAAAATAATGCTTGAAGAGAGTGAAAAGCCTGAAAAAATTCATTCTTATGTGTTTCCACAGTATGTAAATATGAAAGACCCTGTTGCTAAGTTTATGAACATGTTTGAACTTATTTAATTTCTTCTAGAACTTCTGGGATTCAAATGGGACCAGGGGCGGATGTAGGAATTTAAGAGAGGAGGGTCAACCTCAAATGTAAAGAAAGTCCAAAAATAAACCCACATACTAAAAAAACAAATTTTTGGCTTTTTATGTATCATTCATGACAAAGTAGGCAGCTGAAAAAGAGAAATTTGCAGTTATGTAGCAAAAATTTCAGTTTCCAAGTTTTTTGTTGAGAGAAGCTCGTCATTGCCTTGTTATAATTTTATACATTATATTGTTCATTCTAATATGCTATATAGTAACTTCGGGTTTAAATATGCAAGAATATCCGTAACTTCAGTTCCAATTTGAGCTGTTATATAGTAACTTGTTGAGAGAAGCTCTTTTTCAGCTGTCTACTATATAACCTACTTGTTATATAGCTTCAAAATTTTCTCTTTTACTGGGGTCAGTTGATCCCACTTGATCCTAGGTGTGGCCGCCCCTGAATGGGACAGAGATCCTAAACAATTAGCACAAGTTGGGTAGAAGATATACAGTATCTGCATAAGACAAATTGATACATCATATGTCAGTTGGTCCCCGCACGCAAAAATTTAGCACGGATAATATGCCAAAAATCATCAATATCTCACTATATTGTTGTCTTATGGGTTTATCAAGAGAATACAAACAATTAAGATTTGAAACAAAGAATTTCCTGGGTTGAATCAAAAGGTTTTCCTAATCTTGCTAAAACTATGTTTGACATTGCCGATTAATTGAAGGGTTCTGAAACAAAGCAAGTGCCCTGTTCTAACCAAATAGAAATATTTCAGAACTGATGACGTGCTAACTTTTCTTTTAATTACCATTAAGAAATCTTGTGTGCTAGGAAATTGTTGAGCTCGTCCACCTAATTATTTCAACATTGACAAAGGAAACTTATTGCTCTTTCCTCTTCTGTGCTCTTATTGTCAAGAAGTTATATTTTGACCAATTGAAGATTTTTATTCTCTTTCCACAAATTTTTGGTACAGAAATGATTGATGACCAACCTAACATGACCAATAAATATTAAAAAAAGGCTTAATTGTAAACTGTTCACAAAAGCATTTGAAATCTAATTCCACTCCTTTACAGATTCTAGAGCTAAGGATTGGCGCTGCCCCAATAAGAAAGGCAAGTAAACAAGCAAAGGCGTGGTTGGAGACAACTGTGTTGTGATAAATAATTCATCACAGTCATGGCTAATATAGACCGAGAATAGAAGTCTCATGAAAATAGGTCCTAACAAGAATGGAAATCAAGTTGATAGCTAGCAAAAAGACAAATACGTCGCAAAAAGTCCTAAGAGATGAGAGAAAAAGAATATCAGGAAAGATGCGAAGAGAGGTTGTGGAATCAACAGCCTACTCCCCGACAAAAATCTACTTGAACCTGAATATAATGGATCATAGAGACGATAAAGATTAAGCTATGATCCTACAATGGAAACAAAAGCACAGCATCTATAGCATTTTGAGAAGCCAGAACTCAAGTATTTTTGACAGATAAGAACATCCCTTCTAGGTGGCCCACAAAGTCAAACTTGGAACCTCCCATTTACAAGGCTCTCAACGATCCTACTTTTATATAAAAGCAACTACAAAAAGCAAACTTTAGGAGACTATATATAAATATATATGAAGATATACATTGCATGTTCAACTAGAAATCAAGGTTCGTGGTATCCTTGTCGGAACTGGTTTCTCCTTTCTTATGAGTATCGGTTGTTTCGCAGTCCCCGCTTCAGATTTTATTTTAATTTTTTTTGGAGTTTTAGATAGCCAAAAATATTTTAAACTAAAAAAATGTGATAAATTTGGTCATAGATTTATGTACTTATGTGCTCCATTAGTTTGAATGGAATGATATTTCATTTTGAGTCGTTCGCTCATGATAGATAGTTCTCGATAGAAAAATATTAAAATGGATGAATGTTCTTATAACAACTTCGACAAATGATAATAGTTGAAAATAAAAGCGAAAACTATTTCACAACGAGCGTCGACGACGAACCAATACCCACAATCCAAACACTGTAGTTGATTTATGCAGAAAATAAAGATAACAAAATTCAAGATAAAGACATACAAGAATTAAGTTGAATACCCTAATCGGTAAAAAACACCGGGAGAGCGTGATCACTACTAAATAAGGTTACAACATTTTACAAGATCGCTACAACTTCGTAACCCCAATTACCAGAGAAAGTACACAAATGGAACACAAGAAATTTTCAGAGATTACACCCAAGAAGGTCTGAGAAACCTAGTTTATCTATCCTTCATTCTCTCTATTTCTTTCTCTCAACTTGTTTGTGGCTACCAAACACCTTTCCTTGAGCACAATTAATCATCTACACAAGGAACCTAAGAACCTTTATATAGCATGTCATGTATTCATATATAAAAATCCAATCATATATAAGCATGACACAAGTTTCCATATTTAGAACCCATTCACTACCTAGGACTAGGACCTTGCTCCTATCCTATTATTATTAGGATTTCTAATATGTGCCAAGCCTAACAATCAACACCTTGGATCATATTCATCATCCAACTCAACAAGCATCTAGCAACCTTTAGTCTTCAATCTTCAAACAGTAGTCACGATCACACGAACCACCCCCTTTCCTTGGGGCACCAGTCCTCTAGTCGCAAATCGATCCTAAAATCGAGTCTGGATCGAATTACTACTTCATCTCTGCTACATCATCCACGTTATAGTTTTTTGAAATAACAAACGTTGCACTCGGATCAAAAAATCTGACTTGTCCTTCTCGAGCCATGGAAGTTTGATCAACTATAAAAGAACCATCCTTGATATCCAACCGTATAACCGCAAAAATCATAAGAACACCACCTTGAATAGTATTTTCTACCAAACGAAAAATATTACCGAACTTTTCTTCCATCATGAGCACGGTGCAACCATGTGTCACCCTTGGAACTCCACCTCTCGTTGAAAAATCATAGCCTATAGAGTCTAACGTACCCAATGATATAAGATTCTTGCGCATCTTCGGTACATTTTGTATCCCACCAAGCCTGCACAATATACCATCATGCATCTTAATATCTATTGTTCCTGTTGGGAACGCGGTGTAACTCGAACCAGACTTGGCCCATGAGGTGCGATATTGAATTGGGCCCATATGCCATAAAAGAGAATTCTCATGTATGGCCTGAATCAATCCTAATTATTTATACCACATGATCCCATCTCCTAACTGGTGTGGGACAAAATTACCAACTCCATTGTCAACACCCATTTGAACGCTCAACCGAAAACGTGATACAACCAAACAATCTTCACCTTAGCTCGTTTTTGCTGACCGAGCAATCTAGCACACCCCAGCTACCATTAATTTGTTCGTTCCCGCTAGACGAACACCCTTAACACACTCCGACTTCCTTTGCTCGTTTCCACCAACCGAACAACCTTAGCAAACTCCAGCTACCTTTACTCATTTCTGCCAACCGAGCACCTAGGAGATCCAACATATTGTCATCTCGATCCGTTCGACCAGAGAACCAAACCGACACGTTCATCCACGCCACCATTGTGTGCCAACCACAACGCCTAGCTCCACCTTGGGTTCGTCAGATCCACCTTTGAAGCCAATTCGTGTAGTTGATGCTCCTACTCCACCTTGAGAAGAGATTCCTATATCCGTGTATATGCATGAACGTTCAGCACCATCTGTCTCGAACCAATTAGAGCCGCACAAACCCGTACTGTAACCTTGGGCTCTGATACCACTTGTTAGGTATCAGACTAGAGCGAACATAGCTCTGATACCAATTATTGGGCACGTGCAAAAGCATTTGCCAACCCACTAGATCAAAACCAACCTCCTTCTAATGTACACCAAGCACAAGACGAAAACAATTATATGGCGGTGACGTACGTCACCTGGAAAAATCCTAACCTTTAATAACTCAGATGAAATTACAAGATTGATAGAACTCACGTTGAACCCTTTGCCCTAATAGGTTCAACACCCTCACCACTGTTAAGAAGAAAAATAGAAGATTACAATTGAGATTAGTCACCAACCCGTAGCAATCTCGCTAACCAAAGTTAACGACTCCTTGATTAGATCTTACTCTTCCTTCTGTCTTGGATGTCGAAGTTCTAAGAGCAAAGTACTGACTTTCTTTTAGAGTTCCTTGTGGACGAGCACCCCGAATCTCCACTTTGTGCCTCTACCCTAACCACATATATATAGGATGAGAAAATTCTACTTTAGGTCATAATATGATTTCTTAAATAGGAAGCCTTCAAATAAGAATCCTATTACACCTAAAATAATCCATCAATTATCCTATTTTAGATCATAATAGAATTTCCTAAAATAAGAATCATATTATATCTAAAATAGCACAACACCTATTATGGACATCCAAATCTAATCAAATCAAATATTTAGCTAGATTTGGATTCCACAAATATGTTGTTACCAAATCTAGATTGGACTCCAACAGTTCCTTCACCAGCGACCTCACAAACGAGTAATCACCCAAGCAAAAAGTACCAATCTTTTCCCCAAAGAAGCAAAGCAAGATACATCTGAGCAAATATGTAGCAATCTTCTATAATCCAATATCCAGTCAGGAGTATCTTCCTTACCATGGGAGACTGTGAGAAGATCGTTCCAAGTGTCATCACACCCTTATGCCACTACTATCGCATCTTCAGGATCTTATTTCATCTCTGCACGTTGCGAGTAGTTTCTTCTGATGTGACCAAATTTCTTACAATATGACATGCACCATCCTTCTTACTTGATGCCGATCGAGATCGTGACGCTCCCGATCCCTTATCAAGAGTCCTTCCTTTTCTGTATGTCACTACCACAAATTATTCACCCTCAGAAGCAGGGTTTTCATTGATTAAATAAAAGTGATGCGGTGACCTCCTCCAGCTTCACTATATCCTTTTTATATAGAAGCGTAGTTACTATGTGTTCGTATAAAGTGGAAAACAAGGTAAGAAGCAATAGGACCTTATATTCTACCTGCACTTTTGCACCAACGGTATGAAGTTGGATCAAAAGTTCGTTGAACACATTCTAGTGTTCTAGTTGATTTTTACCTTCAATCATTATCAGGCTATATAACTGCTGCTTTTGGTAGAGCCTTGTTGTGACAGACTTTGACATGTACAGCCTCTCTAGATTTTTTCAAAGTCCAACCGCAGTTTTTTCCTCTATGATGTTGAAGAGAACATTGTCGGCTAAACGCAACTTGACGGAAATAGTAGTCTTCATCTCCATATCCTTCCACTCGTTATCCTTCATCTTGCTTCTTTGATTTTTCCAACAATACTTTGTGAAGGTCTTGTTGTACCAAAAGGTCTTTGATCGTTCTCTGTCATAGTTCGAAATTTCTTTTGCCATTGAACTTCTCCACCTCAAATCGTTCGAACATTGCCATAGACTTTGTCGCTATTGCCGATCTTCTGAATCTTCAACCGAAGATCTGATTTTACTTATTGGGAATAAAAGCAGAAACTATTTCCAAGATATGTGTCAGCGACAAACCAAACAGGGTAGTTGACTTATGTAGAAAAATAAAGATAAAAAAAAATTAAAGACAAAGACATAAAGAATTAAGTTGAAAACCCTAACCGGAAAAAAAAAAAACTACCAGAAGAGCAAAATCACTACTAAATAAGGTTACAATATTTTACAAGATCGCTACAACTTCATAACCCAAACTATCAGAAAAAAGTACACAAATGGAACACAAAAAATCCTCAGTGTTTACACCCAAGAAGATTTGAGAAACCCAAAACAAAAATTGATTCATGAAGGTTTAATTACTGAATCACTTCGCAACGGTATGTTCCGGGTCCGTTTATCTCTATCCTTTAATCTCTCTTTTCTTCTCTCTTTCATTCTCTCAACATGTTGGTGGCAACCCAATACCTTTCCTTGAGCACAATTAATCATGTACACAAGGAACCTTAGGCCCTTTTATATAGCATGTCATGTGTCCATATATAGAATTCCAATCCTATGTAGGCATGGCATATCTTTTCATATTTAGAACTCATTGTCTAGGTAGGACTATGACTTTGCTCCAATCATATTATTATTGTGATTCCTAATATGAGCCAATCCTAACAGTAATGGTTATAGTGTGTCTAAGGAAACTTATTGACATAATGTAGTCGATATTGGCACAAGCAATTCTTTGTGTCAAGACTTTTTTTCTCTCTTAACTTTATCTTTACTAAATTGATCGGAAAAGAGATCCCTAATATTGATAATAGGCTGGTATACAAGGTATCAACATCGGAGCAGACAGGCCAAAACCGATACTATACAGCTTATACAGACTGATAGCAGATGATACCGCAAACCTTGAATTGTTATCCTTATCACCCCTGTGGCCTTCTTCCTCAGTAGTTTCTTCTGGATGAGTCGAAGAATGGAGAAAATGATATATATATATATATATATAATTATATATATATATAAGGAAATTAATTTTATTAAATGAAACAGCTCACTAGGAGCAGAGACAGGGTCCACAAGCTGGGCCAGCCCCGAAGGGGCACCAAAACAAAACATTCAAAATTCAAAAATAAAAATGAAAAAAAGGGGGGAAGAGCAACGACGCGCGACCCGAGGAATCCTCGGGACTCACAACCGTGAACTCCGAGGGGGGCGCAGCTCGAGGTGGCCAACGCGGGGCACAAGGAGGGGGGAAACCGGAGGGGAGGGGGAACCGGGGGGTGCCTCGACCCCGGGGGTGGGGGCGAGACCCACGGTGAGGGGGAAGGGAACCACGGCAAGGGTGGGGAGCCGGAGGGGGAGCGGAGGCCACACCGAGGGGGGGAGCGGGGCTCGACCCCGAGGGGGCGGAGGCTACACCACGGCGAAGGGGATGGAGGAGGCCACGATGGAGGGGAGGGGGGTTCGACCCGGGGGGGAGAGAGGGGGCTGACCCGGAGAGGAAGCACGGGGAACAGAAGGAAAGAAGCGCCGACGACAGCCGGTGGGGGCCAGGCAAAGTGGCGATCGGGGGGTGGGTGGACGGACAGCTGGGGGGATCTCGGCCGGCGAGTCAGCCCAAGGAAGGGGACGGGTGCGCTGTCCGAGGAGGGTGGGGGTACTCTGCCCGAGGGGGGAGAGGGGCGCTCAGCCCGAAGGAAGGGCGCACAGTTCGAGGGAGCCACCCCCCCCCCCCCCCCCCGCGCATCCCCAAAGCCGGCTGTGTAGGAACCCTAGAGGGGGGTGAATAGGGTCAAGCTAACTAATTAAGCACTTAGCACAAGCTAATTGGCAATTTAAATATATAAGTACAAGAGAAGAAGCAAACACAATACCGACACCCGATGTATCCTGGTATCCTCCTAAGAGGCAGTCCAGTCCCGGAACTCTCTCCGGCTTTAATCCACTATTTGAGCAAATAGTTACACACGAGTTTGGATCCGAAGAACTCGCAACTTCTTACACAAGAGCTTTAATCCGAAGGGCTCTCCGACTTCAACCGAGAGTTTGGATACGAAGACTCCCCAACTTCAACCGAGAGTTTGGATACGAAGACTCTCCAACTTCAACCGAGAGTTTGGATACGAAGACTCTCCAACTTCAACCTTTCACAATAGGTTTTGATCTCCTTATACAATAGGATGAAGATCTTACTTTTCAACTCAATAACTCTAACACAATTTGTGAATGGCAAATGAAAGCTTCGTAGAGTTGTTTGTGGATAGGCTTTGGTGGTTTAGAAATTTTTAGGCTCAAAGCATCAACCTTGAATGAAGGGGTTCAAGGCTATTTATAACCAAAGCTTGAAAAGAAGCCAAAGGCAACTTTTCAGTCACGAACCGACATACCGTCGGTATGATCCGGCATACCGGCGGTATACCGGTCTGGGATTACAACGGCTAGAAATATAGCCGTTGGGATCATTAATGGCTGGAAATCCGACCGTTGGAATTTCAACGTTTCGGAAGCGGTATACCGTCGGTATGGACCGGTATGCCGATTTTGTAAACAAAAACTTTCTGTGAATGAAAACCGGTATACCGTCGGTATACGCCGGTATACCGTCGGTATACGCCGGTATACCATCGGTATGCCGTTTTCCACCAAAAATGATCCTGGGCTTATTTCTGCCCTAGCTTTCGATTTTGTCATCCATTTCTTGTGTTTACAATAATTCCTAAGACTCATTACAGAGTCCAGATAAACTTAGGCAGGTGCAGGCTTCTTCAGAGTCTTGAAATGATGATGGCATGGCTTGGCTTCTTCCTTTGATAGGTGCTGGCTTTTTCCTTGGCGGCAGCTGTCCAAAATCTTGTCGGATCCATCGTCTTTGGCCCACCATGATTTCTTCATTGCATATGTCCACATTGATCTTGCTTATTGCTTTTCTGCATGTACATGTTAGACGAACAAAGCAATATACATAGTAGCAACTATGATAGGTTTAATGCACATTAGGACAATGCTGAGTTTAAGTATAAGTGCTAAGGCGATAGCATAAATGTTAGTGATATCATAATGATTAAACTTAATTGAATGACCACAATCAAAAATATAGTTTCGATTTTTGGCAACCCGATTAAATTTAAGATAGATAAGCTCATATCACTAATATGTAAACTAGTAGGCACATATCACCAAAGGTATAAGTATAAGTGGAAATGCTTTTAGCGATAGTATGAAGATTAGTGATAATGAAGTGCTAAACTTAACAGATTAACCATATTCAAAAACATAATACAATCAATGGGCCAACAGGCTGGAGGTGGGAGGGGAACCTCCGGCTAGAAAGGGGGGAGAGGGCCGCTGCCTGGAAAAAAGGGGGAAGGTCGACTCCAGGGGGAGGAGGAGAAACCCGGCGGGGGGCCGCGGCCTGGAGGGATCGCATCCGCTTGTACATGCTGCAAAGACAGGCAAACGGAAACGGTGGACCACATCTTCTGTAGGGGAGACCTTGCGGCTGATGTCTGGAGCCTTCTCGCCATTCGCTGCAAGTTGATGATTGGGAACGAAAGCTACGAAGACCGTATTGGACTCTGGGGTTCGACGTGCCACGGCCACCAGATTGTTGCAGCTGCCGCAACATGGGTGATTTGGAAGAATCATGTAACACCCAGTTTTTCCAAATGAGGGTAATTTTGAACTTTTGTATTTTAAATCATTTAATAATGATATTTAAGTCATGATATGATTTTTGGTGATTTTTAGTTATTTTAAAACTATTTAATTGAGTGAAATGTGGAATTGGTGTTTTGCTAGTGTAACCTTAGTCATGCATGACCTAGAAGACTAATCATGACCAAGGAGACCTAATCATGTGTTTAGGATTTCAAATTTCTACATTTAAGCCTAGGAGTATTTTGGTCATTTTGACACTTTTGTGAAATTGTGAATTATATTAATTAAATATGTTTGTTAGTTACATTGTTGAGACTTGACCTAGAAGTTAGCCTAATCTAGATGTTAACCATGACCCTATAAGCTAGCCTAGAGGAGACACATTAGAGGTTGTTTAGGTAGTTATTTCATTTTGTCTGGAGTTGTATTTTACTTTGTGGATTACTGTATTGAGTTTTGAGATGTATTTATGGGTTTATGTATCATAGACACTTAGACTTCTATCTCCTGTATCTCTTTTGGATTTCATGTTTTATCTATCTTTATCATGCTCTACCTTAGATGTGATTGAGATTGTATCTGCTATGTCACCCCCATCCGGAGAGTATAAACTGTTTAGTCTTATACTGTTATATGCATTGAGACCTAGGACAGCGTTCTACCGCCGACATTGCGGCGTAGGCTGGGCGTTGTTACGTTCTCGTGCCCTAACTCTAGGGTGCGGGTCGTGACAAATCACAACAAGGCGAGGTATGAAGGCAACCAGTACAACGCCGAACAGCATCTCAAGGAGATCTTCAGGCAGTGTAGCAAGAGGAAATCCCTCTGCAAGCACGGCCAGTCGGCATTTTGGAACTCCCTCCTTTCAACCCCCCCCCCCCCACCCAATCCAGTTTTCACCCCTATCTTGCTTTTGGGTCCTCCCCCCCCCCCTTTGGTAGTATACATGTATAGTCTTCGTCATTTTGCGCCTTTTGGTATACTTTTATAGCTTCGGCTTTTCTTTTTATGAAATAAAATTTGGGGGGGGGGGGTTCTCTTAAAATATATATATATATATATATATATATATATATATATGAAATAAAATGGGGGGGGGGTTCTCTTAAAATATATATATATATATATATATATATATATATATATATATATATATATATATATATATATATATATATATATATAACAAAAGGTAAATAATTATGTTCCAAGTGCACATGTTATGCGTTTCAATTATGAAGGGAAGTTCATCATCAGGTGGAACTGTGACTATAGGGTTGTAGCTTCATCTATATTTAGTTAAACCTCACTTCAGCCACTTCGTCTGCTTTGAACTTACATGTATATTATTTATTGTAAATCTTTACACTGTCTGGCTATATAGATCGCCCTTTTTGCGCAATTGACTTTAATGTTAATTAGTGAACTTATGAGGTGTTTAGCATTATAAACTTTATGCCGTTTAGTTTCAACCATTCAAGCTAACTGTGAGAGGCATACAGATTCATAATACAGAACGAGTTTTTTTTTTGCTAAAAAAATAGACTTTCACAATACCAGGCTGATTTGGTGGATTATCGTAGGAGAGTGGGATGTGTTTGCCAAATTAACATAATGTTAGTGACACACTTGTCCTTTCATGTAAAATCAAGAGTATTGCAAAAAAACAAGCCTCAATATTTATTAAAATTTTTTTTTGGAAATGGTAGTTAGTTTCCGAAATCGTCCTCACAAGGATTCGAACTCCTCCCACAAAAGCCACATTCCTCCACACTAACCACTTGGGCTAACAGTCATTGGCCTATCAATTAAACTTCAACTAGAAAATGGTGTAATCCTCCTTCCTGAAATTTTAATATATTTTTATTTTATTCTATTTGAATTGCAATTTTTAGTTTCATAAATATTTAATTAATTGATTGTTATTGAAGGCCCTTAGTCATAGTTGAGATTTGGAGTACAAGGTGACTAGGAATCATGGCACGGATAGTGCAGTTGCATGCTTTGGCTAGTGTATTAGCTTTGCTAGGGAAGGCTGAGCCATAGGTTTGTTCTAACTAGGAAAACCAGGCCAAGTTGTGACTTAACCCCTGTAGATGGTTTAATTATTTATTAATCTATTTTATTGACTTGTAGAAGACCCAGTTGTACCAATTTAGCCCAAACCGAACCTGAACCAAGCTCAAGCCCATGTAGGCATGCAGCGAGACCAAAGATGACCATGTAAACATATTCATGTATGTGCAAATACTTTATATATATTTCTGGAAAATGCCAAATATTTTTTAAATATAAATTATATGTATAATATGAATATTAATAAAATTAGAGGATATTTTAGAGTATTGACACGATTTTCTGGAGCCAACTCAACTGTGTGTTTGGTAAGTTCACCAAAAACTATTATATCCATTAATTGTTAATTTCAGTTGTTATTAGGAATATTATTATTCTTAATGTGGTTGATGTTATTATTATATAATATTATTTTACTATTATTGGTTATATTATTTATTGTCAAATAAATATTATAATATATGTGCTCATATTTATATGGGTAGCTAGTCCCTACACTAGAATTAAATTATCATTGAGATTTTATGGAGTTTTTTATATAAGAATAAATATAGATATAATATATAAAGGAAATAATAAGATATTAAATATAAATATTGTATATGTGGTTAGCTAATGGTTTATATATATAAATAAATAAATATGTATATAATATGTATATGTAGGTATATGTGTATATATATACATAGGGATGTATGTCCAAGTGTATATATATATATATATATATATATATATATATATATATATACAAAACAAACAATTGCATAAATAACAATAAAAAAAAGCTAAACTAAACCCCCCCAGCACAGCCATTCCAGGCCGAGCCCGATCCCTATAGAAGCAAACCGAGTATTAACATATATAAATCAAACGTATATAGGAATTGGAAGATTGAGAGAAAGAGGGGAAAACCCTAGTCGATGTCTAACACCAAACCTTCCCAGCCCCGACCCCAGACCTCGGTGCGCCGCCCAGGCGGCTGTGCGGCGCCGCAGCCACCACCGGCTGGCGGCAGATGGCCGCGCGCGTGCAGGCCGCGCGGATATAGCCTCCGCATAGACAGCAGCAGCAACATCCGCAAAGCCAACTTTGTTGCGCACGTTCTCAGCGCATGCTCGATCATTTTTCGATCTTTCTTCTCTGGTATGTAGCCTATATATACAACTTTAGATTACTCTAGTTACTTTATATGTAGATGGCCTGAGTTGTCCGATCATTCGACTCAAAGTCGACGAAAACACTGTTTATAAACAGAGTATATAACCGGTGTAGCACCCATATTGGAAGGCGATTTGTGGCCGAACCTCCGACAGTTTCAAAAATCTATTTGAACACATTCACAGAAAACATATAGGACACTAAAATGCCATTGACACTTTTCAGTTTCACCTATTATATGCTGAGATAACTCGATTCGAAAATCGGGAAAAACCTAACAAAACTGTTTTGGAAAATTCTAGAAAACCTCCGATACGACGTGCGTTCTGCCAATCCGGGCGACGTGGTCGCGAGCCAAAAGTATCGAAAGGTGCATAATGACTTCGCGAACCTGTGGGCTTTGACGGAATTCAAATTGGTTGCGTGTGCGCGACGAATTTATGCGTATTCGTCAAAATTTACCGTATTGGTCCCTTTGTAAATTTCTTAATTACTTTGTGCACGTTCGTCAAATTGAGACAAAACTTACGCCAACAGAACCGTATCATTTTTCTAGTCCTGTATACCAAGCTTGGTCCGATTCTGAGACAGTTGACCGGATTGCCGTTTTGTGGGGCCCACGATCCGACTCAACGGGCGATTTTGTGCACAGTCCGCTGGAATCCAACTTTGGATATATGATTGGGTTCGTACTGGAAAACTGGACCTGTAGACATATATTTTGATGACTTTAGAGACCATAGACTTTGGCACGCTTTTCGGTACAAAGTGGGTCCAACGACCTGATACCGTTTTGACCCAAAATTATTGTTTTGCCCCTGTGTTCAGAATTGGACTTAAGGACAGGTAATTCTAGCTAATTTGACTATTCTAAAAATGTTGGTAATATTTATTTTAGCATCCGGAGACTTTTGCATGTGTTGACTGTTGTGGCTCACTGAGTGGTATAGTTTATTGGTTACACCAGCACAGGACCTCGGCGAGTACATCTCTGAGAGATTTTATATTTAATTATCTCTATGAATCATGTACGTAGTATTGTTTTACATTAATATTTTATTGGTTCTTGACACGATGTTACACGAGATAGTAGTTATGGATTCTTTACATGTTGTTCGTGGCCAATCTATTACTGTGTCCGTGACCTATTTGGATCCATGAGTACTGGTCAGACGGAAAAATACTCTAGACATGTAAACAAACCCAAAAAATATCCATGTTTGATAGCAGTCGCACACTTCACGTACGGGGTGCCAGATCTTATTCGTGGTTGATAGCAGTCGCACATTTTATGTCCGGGGTGCCAGATTTATCCTTAGCCGTTTACATGTAGAAGTAGTATTTCAACTCACTAGATAGGTACAGTTTTTGGTTCTACAATATACATTACCAGCTACATGTCTACTCTGTTTCAGTACTCACTTCTCATTTCCACCATGCTCAGTTCTTGTCATAATACCATGTTTATATTTTCGTCGTTTATTTCATTATTATTTACAGATTTATGGATTTCGTCATTTATTGATTCTATTGTGAGAATGTACTCGTTCCATTCCTGAATGAAAACCAATATTTTTCAGGTTTAGCTACGATCACTCTCAGCATTGGGAAGGCATGGGTACGCTGAGGCTAACCTAGATAGTTGAATTAGTTGTCTTTTTCTATTTGTGGGACTTTATATTTTCTGACAAATGTGAAGTTGTTGTTACGACCCGCACCCACTGTGAGGGTACGAGAACGTAACAGCGCCCAGCCTATGCCGCAGTGTCGACGGTAGAACGATGTCCTAGGTTACTATCTAATCAACAACTCACGCAATTATATAATGTACTTGTCAAATCTCAACTCCGAACGGAGGACAAGTATAGATATAATAAAATCTCAATCACAGTCTAAGCATGATAAGATAACACAGAAGTTTATAACTAAAGACTAAACAACAACAATTATAAACTACTAAATAATAATATCTCAAACAAACTCAAATACAAACTCGTATCTCAAGTTATTGCAATTCAAGTTCTAAAACATAAAAAACTAAACCAAGTCTACTAGCTAGTCTCCCGATCACTCCTGAGTGTCAGGGCCAAGGGTAGCTAAGCCATCTCCTGCTCCAAGGCAAGTAGGGCAAATGTCCTCAGGGCAATCATCTGTAATATTTTCAACAGGTCTAGTCAGGAAAATAACGAGTACAATTCATCAAGAAATCCCAAGTAAATGACAGAGAACTATAAAGTAGTTACAGACAGTTGTATTGATGAACATGGCAGTTTATATTCAGGTGATGGTATAGAGAGACAGATAAAGTACAAGAAAAGTAAGTAACTAAACAAGAGAAGAATCATGGCAATAAAGACTGTAAAATAAAATCTAGCTGAACTAAAGTAACATGTTGAGTCCAGACGGTATAATATAAGTCGAGTGTAATCCCAATGTGAGTCTAATACAAGAAGAGTCGAATGTGATTCCAGTAGAGTATGAGTCGAATGTGATTCTAATCATTGTTCTAATAAGGTGATTCGAATAGTGATTCACATGATGATCTAACAATGATTCGAATTAATTCTCCAAGTATGTTTTAAAATATCGAGTTCGACATGTAAACGGCTGTAGGTAATAGGGCACACCCCACACTGATCAGGTAAGGAATGGCTATCGTTCGAATATCATTCACAGAGGGATGATTCGAATAAGGGGATATGTCTACATGTCTAATCAGTATTTCCCCGCCCAGTCTAATACAAGTGAATCCATAATCTGACACATCAATCGAATACAAGTCCAACCAGCATATAAAGATGCTAATAAGTGGTTCGAATAGTTCAAATAGTGATTCGAATGATAGAGGCAAGACGAGTAAAGTATGTGTGTCGTATACATGAATTCAGAAATAATAATACGTGTTTGTAACAGAGAATCACATACAACTAAGTAGAACAGAAATACAGTAATTGATAAGTAAATGAGAGAACTATCAGAGAATGTACTCACCTGCTACTCTGAAAAGAGTAGTATAATATCAGATGTCTGCACCGGAGTCACAATATCCTAAACAGAGTAATATGGGTTATAGTATGTTCAAAATAAGGTAAATGAAGTCTACGATACAATCTACATGAATTCTAGGTCAAGTAGGTCAAAGTCAACTCTAAGTCAAACCTGTTCAACTGTCTAGGTCAAACTAAGTCCAAGTCAAACTTGGTCAACTCTGGGTCAACCCAAGTCAACTACACTAGTCAAACTAGGTCAATTGGTCACATCTAGACCCAACGTTGACTTTTGGTCAACTCCAGTCAATTCTGAACTATTGGGTCAACACTCTATTCCATCAAGTCTCACTAAGCCTAACCCAACCCTATACTAGCAATCTAGCACAAGTACCAGCCAAACTAGGCTATCACACACATAAGTTTAAATATACTCATAATATAGGTAGGTATCCACATAGGCTATAACCTAATACAAAAATGCACATACATAGCTACATATCTACTTGCATTTTATTACATTAATATGATATCACACATATACCCACATAATTATATAGACAAAACATATATATATATATATATATATATATATATATATATATATATATATATATATATATATATAATATATATATATATATATATATATATATACATAGGCTATTAACATATGTGTGCATATAGGGAGAGCCATGTATGTGTGGTGTGTGGAGTGTGTGACAGGTTTTGTTAGGTTAGTATATGTATCAATGAGATGTGAGTCTAGGTGTACATGTAGTCATGTGGGTGTGAGCCTAGGTGTACATGTGGACATGTGGGTGTGATAGAGGACAGTAGAGTGTTGTGTCAGTAGAAAATCAGGAATTGGAAGAGTGTGGATACATGGCATTTCAAATCAGTCATGTATGTGTGATAGGAACATTAGAGAGTGTGTGTGTTTAGAACTAACATATGTGTGACAGTGTGTATGGTGTGTGTGTAATAGGGAGGGTTGAGGAGATGTGTGTGTGTTTGCAAAGAAAACAGTGAACTAAAACTCAGGTTTTTGCAATGACAGTTCATGATACGACCTAACCATTAACACCAAATTTGAAAACCATTCGTCCATGACAACATCTAATCTAGCAGTTAAACCAAAATGGAAAAACCCAACACTAAAATTAGTTTTAGAAAAGAAAACCAAAATCAGAAATTAAACCATCAGTTGACAGTTCATATATATCATTCAACACCAATTCGAAATCTATTCCCCATCTCAAACACCAAATCAATAAGTAATCTCAAAACCTAATACACAATATATATGAATAGGTATGTCGACTTGATCATGGAAAAATAGATTGAACTCATTTATGTTTCAGAAATTTAAACAACTCACCAGGCATTGAGAGTTTCAAAACCATTCCATGCCTAATTTTGAAAACCCAAACCAACATGTAAACATCCCCATCTAACATACTAATCCACCCTAGCAGTCTAACAACATGTAAATGGATTTAAACATGGCTAATAAACTCAAAATCAGTTTAAGGAAAGGGATGAAGTTCAGAACTCCATTCCCAGGACTATGTATCAGTCCCTCCCTTTTCAGCCCATCCATAATTCGAAAATCCATACAAAGAGCAAAAAAGCAAATCTAACATATAAAACCCAACTAGCAGTAGTTAATACACTTGTGTAAGAGTTTAAATATGTAAATTAACATCAAGAAATCAATTGAACTGGAAATTAATATCAGAATTCTAAAACCGATTGCACGTATCAGTCACATAGGGGAATTCGAAATTCGAACATCAAAATCATGCTAATGTGATCAATAAATGGTTGGTAAATAGTGTTTCACTTGTGTACGTGTTAACCATGGTGTTTGTGTCCGTGCAAGTGGACATAAACGTGTCCAAACACGAATTTACAGTGTATTAGAAAAGGACAGCATAGCAGCCTCGTGCGTGCGTGTCGAGACTTCGTGGGCTCGACACAGAGCTTGACGTGGGTCGAACTCTTGCATAGGGGTTCATCCATAGTAGGGCTAGGATTTCCACACCCTGACCTGGGTCGAACCCGTGTCGTGTCCAAGTTACAAGCCCGTGTCAGAGAAGGAATTTCCCGCGCTTGCACACAGTGCGTGTCCAGTGCGCGCGTGATTTCTCTTCGTATGGTGAACCATATGCTCCTAAATTTTGGAAGCATAGTGTCAATGATTGCTCCATCATTCCCACAAATTTTCGTATCCTCACGTGTCCTATATAGTGAGTACTAGGGCCCGATATCGGCAGGACACCTAGTCGGGTCTCGTGCAGCGTGTCCAACACCAAAAACCGACACAAAACAACACAGAAATACCTAACACCCTTCATAAAAATTAATGTACATATATAGATCTAAAAATTCATGTAATTAGATTTACAAAAATCGAAAATAAATTCCTAAGTGACATTTCATCGAACACCTATACGTATACTATGACACGTGTCCGATACGGACACCAAACGGACACGAAATTGATCCAAACTTCAGGGACAGCTAGGGGACTCCTAGATCTAGCCCTAAATGCAAAGAAAACCAAATATTAGATCAATTTGTGGAGTTTTGCCTATAGGTACAAAAAGCAAGAAAGAGCTTTATTCCTCCTTGCTAGCGAAATACTCCCAAATGACAACAAAACTGAGACGATCCTCCAAAAATAGTAGGTAACCAGAAATTAGATCCTAATACAAAAGACTAGGGTTAAAAAGGAGTTGAAATGAGAAAGTTATGGATTGGGGAAGATGGCTCTTTACCTCTTTCTTCAAAACTTGGAAAATTAATAAAAGAGGCAAGAACAAATAGAAGAGGCATTAAATAGGGGTAGAAAACCCTAGGTTGGCTGCCATGGGTGGGTTTGTTGGGGTTTGGGCTTAAGTCATGGGCCTATGGCTCAATTATATAAGTCATGAATTGAAAAATCATAAGTCATTGAGTTAAGTCATAAGTCATGAAACCATTCACTTAAACTTAATCTTCATATTTCAAAACTAATTTCTAATGACTAAAATAGGTTAACTTAAGTTAGACTAGGGTCACCATAGCTAGGGTTGGCTTCTAGGCTAGTCTACAAGGTCTCAACTAGTCAAAGTCAAAATCACAAGCCATGATTTAAAACAGTTTTAAATTGATTAAAAATCACCAAAAATTATAATATGATTTAAATAAAATAAATAATAATTATAAATACAAAATTTCAAAATACCCTTATTCCAGAAACTGGGTGTTATAAGTCTACCCCCCTTAGAAAATTTTGTCCTCAAAATTAAGATGATCGCACCCTTCTAGGTCAACCCCCAACAAATCAAAGTCGATAGATAACATGCAAACATAATCCTACTGGTCGTGATATCACGGTCTTGATCAGGGTCACTATACTATCTATCACAGCACAAAATATCCTGACAGGTACTAATGGAATCATACAACAAGATGGAAAGAAGAACAGAAAGACTGACCTGCTAACCCGTCACCCGTAGCGTCGATATACTCGACTGTCAGCGCAAAATCCCTGCCCCTCTGGGATGTATCCCTCTGATGGTGCGGGGCATGGTGTTGTGCTACAGGTAGCCTAGCTCCCTCTATCCAATCCATGAAACTCAAGTAATATCCATCCTGATATTCCACTCAATTATACTAGGACACTATCTATATGGTATCTATTCTACAATCTGATAATCATACCCGTCTATCCAGAACCATGTTACCAGAATCCTCGTCACACCAGTAAGTATGACTGCGATAATTCATAGAGTCTACAACTAATGTATATACCTCTAGAATTATGGTATTTAAAATTTTTGCATTGCCGCTAGCTTGGCTGCGAAAACTTTAAATTTTCACACCCAAAAAATACATCCAAAATAAGACTCTATCTCATCGCCCAACCAGCTGATATGGCTGTAGAAGACTCCAGATTTCATGACTGAGGCAACCTAGCCTATAATGTTATCCTATAGAAAATCAAGTCAATAATGAGTACCAAGAATCAAATTCAACGATGAATAAGGAAGATGGACAGATACTGTCAGAATCGAATTTCGAGATAGTTTATAATGAGATTCTCAAGGGTCATCCCAGGAATCGTCTCAAGTAGTCCTAACTGTGATTGAGTACCTCTCCGTTATAGCCTATCTCTCAATCCTATCGCAGGCTCGCAGTAGTACAACTGTGTCGCCGTACCACCACGATATCGCACTATTGCGACTCTCGACCAGTATGGGCTACCACTAAAAATATGTCACGACCCGCACCCACTGTGAGGGTACGAGTATGTAACAGCGCCCAGCCTATGCCGCAGTGTCGACGGTAGAACGTTGTCCTAGGTTACTATCTGATCAACAACTAACGCAATTATATATTGTACTTGTCAAATCTCAACTCCGAATGGAGGACAAGTATAGATATAACAAAATCTCAATCACAGTATAAGTACGATAAGATAACACAGAAGTTTATAACTAAAGACTAAACAACAACAATTATAAACTACTAAATAATAATATCTCAAACAAACTCAAATACAAACTCGTACCTCAAGTTATTACAATTCCAGTTCTAAAACATAAAAAACTAAACCAAGTCTACTAGCTAGTCTCACGATCACTCCTGAGTGTCGGGGCCAAGGGTAGCTAAGCCATTTCCTGCTTCAAGGTAAGTAGGGCAAATGTCCTTAGGGCAATCATCTGTAATATTTTCAACAGGTCCAGCCAGGACAAGAACGAGTACAATTCATCAAAAAATCCCAAGTAAATGACAGAGAACTATAAAGCAGTTATAGACAGTTGTATTGATGAACATGGCAGTTTATATTCAGGTGATGGTATAGAGAGACAGATAAAGTACAAGAAAAGTAAGTAACTAAACAAGAGAAAAATTATGGCAATAAAGACTGTAAAATAAAATCTAGCTGAACTAGAGTAACAGGATGAGTTTAGACGGTACAATATAAGTCGAGTGTAATCCTAATGTGAGTCTAATACAAGAAGAGTCGAATGTGATTCCAGTACAGTATGAGTCGAATGTGATTCTAATCATTGTTCTAATAAGGTGATTCGAATAAGGTGATTCGAATAAGGTGATACGAATAAGGTGATTCGAATAGTGATTCACATGATAATCTAACAATGATTCGAATAAATTCTCCAAGTGCATTTTAAAATACCGAGTTCGACATGTAAACGGCTGTAGGTAATACAGCACACCCCACATTGATCAGGTAAGGGATGGCTATCGTTCGAATATCATTCACAGAGGGGTGATTCGAATAGGGGGATATGTCTACATGTCTAATCAGTATTTCCCTGCCCAGTCTAATACAAGTGAATCCATAATCCGATACATCAATCGAATACAAGTCCAACCAGCACATGAAGATGCTAATAAGTGGTTCAAATAGTTCAAATGGTGATTCGAATGATAGAGGCAAGACGAGTAAAGTATGTGTGTCGTATACATGAATTCAGAAATAATAATACGTTATTATAACAGAGAATCACATACAACTAACTAGAACTGAAGTACAGTAATTGACAAGTAAATGAGAGAACTATCAGAGAATGTACTCGTCTGCTACTCTGAAAAGAGTAGTATAATATCAGATGTCTGTACCGGAGTCACAATGTCCTAAACAGAGTAATATGGGTGATAATATATTCAAAATAAGGTAAATGAAGTCTATGATGCAATCTACATGAATTCTAGGTCAACTAGGTCAAAGTCAACTCTAAGTCAAACCTGGTCAACTGTCTAGGTCAAACTAGGTCCAAGTGAAACTTGGTCAACTCTGGGTCAACCCAAGTCAACTACACTAGTCAAACTAGGTCAATTGGTCACATCTAGACCCAATGTTGACTTTTGGTCAACTCCAGTCAATTCTGAACTATTGGGTCAAATCCTGGTCAACACTCTAGTCCATCAAGTCTCACTAAGCCTAACCCAACCCTATACTAGCAATCTAGCACAAGTACAAGCCAAACTAGGCTATCACACACATAAGTTTAAATATACTCATAATATAGGTAGGTATCCACATAGGCTATAACCTAATACAAAAATGCACATACATAGCTACATATCTACTTGCATTTTATTACATTAATATTATATCACACATATACCCACATAATTATATAGACAAAACATATATATATATATATATATATATATATATATATATATATATATATATATAAATATATATATATATATATATATATATATATATATATATATATATATATATATATATATATAACATAGGCTATTAACATATGTGTGCATATAGGGAGAGCCATGTATGTGTGGTGTGTGGAGTGTGTGACAGGTTTTGTTAGGTTAGTGTGTGTATCAATGAGATGTGAGTCTAGGTGTACATGTAATCATGTGGGTGTGAGCCTAGGTGTATATGTGGACATGTGGGTGTGATAAAGGACAGTAGAGTGTTGTGTCAGTGGGAAATCAGGAATTGGAAGAGTGTGGATACATGGCAGTTCAAATCAGTCATGTATGTGTGATAGGAACATTAGAGTGTATGTGTGTGTTTAGAACTAACATATGTGTGACAGTGTGTGTGGGTGTGTGTGTAACAGGGAAGGGTTAAGGAGATGTGTGCGTGTGTGTTTGTAAAGAAAACAGTGAACTAAAACTCAGGTTTTTGCAATGACAGTTCATGATACGACCTAACCATTAACACCAAATTCGAAAACCATTCATCCATGACAACATCTAATATAGCAGTTAAACCCAAAAGGAAAAACCCAACATTAAAATTAGTTTTAGAAAAGAAAACCAAAATCAGAAATTAGACCATCAGTTCACAGTTCATATATATCATTCAACACCAATTCGAAATCCTTTCCCCATCTCAAACACCAAATCAATAAGTAATCTCAAAACCTAATACACAATATATATGAATTAGTATGTCGACTTGATCATGGAAAAATAGATTGAACTCATTTATGTTTCAGAATTTAAACAGCTTACCAGGCATTGAGAGTTTCAAAACCATTCCAAGCCTAATTTTGAAAACCCAAACCAACATGTAAACATCCCCATCTAACATACTAATCCACCCTAGCAGTCTAACAACATGTAAATGGATTTAAACATGGCTAATAAACTCAAAATCAGTTTAAGGAAAGGGATAAAGTTCAGAACTCTATTCCCAGGACTGTGTATCAGTCCCTCCCTTTTCAGCCCATCCATAATTCGAAAATCCATACAAAGAGCAAAAAAGCAAATCTAACATGTAAAACCCAACTAGCAGTAGTTAATACACTTGTGTAAGAGTTTAAATATGTAAATTAACATCAAGAAATCAATTGAACTAGAAATTAATATCAGAATTCCAAAACCGAATGCATGTATCAGTCACATAGGGGAATTCAAAATTCGAACATCAAAATCATGCTAATGTGATCAATAAATGGTTGGTAAATAGTGTTTCACTTGTGTACGTGTTAACCATGGTGTTCGTGTCCGTGCAAGTGGACAATAATGTGTCCAAACATGAATTTACACTATACTAGAAAAGGACAGCACAGCAGCCTCGTGCGTGCGTGTCGAGCCTTCGTGGGCTCGACACAGAGCTTGAGGTGGGTCGAGCTCTTGCATAGGGGTTCGTCCATAGTAGGGCTAGGATTTCCACACCCTGACCTGGGTCGAACCCGTGTCGTTTCCAAGTTACAAGTCCGTGTCAGAGGAGGAATTTTTCGTGCGTGTACACAGTGCGTGTCCAGTACGCGCGTGATTTCTCTTCGTGTGGTGAACCATATGCTCCCAAATTTTGGGAGCATAGTGTCAATGATTGCCCCATCATTTCCACAAATTTTCGTGTCCTCACGTGTCATATACAGTGAGTACTAGGGCTCGATAGGCAGGACACCTAGCCGGGTCTCGTGCAGCGTGTCCAACACCAAAAACCGACACAAAACGACACAAAAATATCTAACACCCTTCACAAAAATTAATGTACATATATAGATCTACAAATTCATGTAACTAGATTTACAAAAATTGAAAATAAATTCCTAAGTGACATTTCATCGAACACCTATACGTACACTATGACACGTGCCCGATACGGACACCAAACGGACACGAAATTGACCCAAACTTCAGGGACAGCTAGGGGACTCCTAGATCTAGCCCTAAATGCAAAGAAAACCAAATATTAGATCAATTTGTGGAGTTTTACCTATAGGTACAAAAAGCAAGAAAGAGCTTCATTCCTCCTTGCTAGCGAAATGCTCCCAAATGACAACAAAACTGAGATGATCCTCCAAAAATAGTAGGTAACCAGAAGTTAGATCCTAATACAAAAGACTAGGGTTAAAAATGAGTTGAAATGAGAAAGTTATGGATTGGGGAAGATGGCTCTTTACCTCTTTCTTCAAAACTTAGAAAATTAATAAAAGAGGCAAGAACAAATGGAAGAGGCATTAAATAGGGGTGGGAAACCCTAGGTTTGCTGCCATGGGTAGGTTTGTTGGGGTTTGGGCTTAATCATGGGCCTATGACTCAATTACATAAGTCATGAATTGAAAAATCACAAGTCATTGAGTTAAGTCATAAGTCATGAAACTATTCACTTAAACTTAATCTTCCTATTTCAAAACTAATTTCTAATGACTAAAATAGGTTAACTTATGTTAGACTATGGTCACCATAGCTAGGGTTGGCTTCTAGGCTAGTCTACAAGGTCTCAACTAGTCAAAGTCAAAATCACAAGCCATGATTTAAAACAGTTTTAAATTGATTAAAAATCACCAAAAATTATAATATGATTTAAATGCAATAAATAATAATTATAAATACAAAATTTCAAAAATACCCTCATTCCAGAAACTGGGTGTTACAGTTGTGAAATCTTATAATTTGTAAACTTGAATTAGTAATGTGAATGAGCAATAATTGTTATATTTTGTGATTTTTGAGCATCTTAGCCGCGACAGCGTTTTTACCGTCGACTCTACGGCGTAGGCTGGCTTGGACACATGTCATATTCGAAAAAACGGGTACGGGTCGTGACAAGTTTTTGTGGTGGCCCATGCAAGTCAGTTTTCCTAAACTGTGCAAACTCGTGGTAGTACCATATTAGTCGTACTACTGCGAGACTGCGGCTAGAAAATGCTCATTCACAACTAGGAGTGAATCAATTTTAAGAGAATGGTTAGGACTAGGAGTCCCTAATTTAAATTGACATTTGGTTAGTTAAGGTTGCTACATAGGTCTCACTATATGACTTTCATAGAAGGATACACTATCGCATTTTGATTCGATGGTATTTCTCAGGAGGGTAGATTTGTAACATCTTCCCGAAAGTTTGAAAAATATCCTTTTATTTATTTGTTTGAATTAAAATATGGTTTTAGAATTTTATAAATATTTAGTATAGACGGCCTTAGTCATGGTTAAGTTTTGGAGTGCAAGATAACCAAGAATTTTGGCACTGAGAGTGTAGTCGAGTGCTTTGACTAGTGTTCTATCCATGGAAGATGAGGCCGAGTCATAGGTGTGCACTAACTAAGAAAACCAGGCCAAATCGTGACATAACCCTAGGAATAATTTAATTACTTATTATTAAGATTATTGGCTTTTAGAAGACCTGTTTGCTCCAAACTAGCCCGAACTCAATCCAAGTCCTGGTGGTCATGTAGTACCACCAACGTCGTCCATGTAGATATATAGATGTGTATATATATTTTGGTAGTCCATTTCTAGTATTGGGAATAATTTCTATAAATTATATATTGAATATAATATATGTATTATTGCTATTTAAATTTATATTTTACTTGGAAATATGATAACCTTATCTTAGAATGATATTATGGGTTTTTTGGAATTTACTTAGGCTATACATATATACTTGTATATAAATATATTCATAATAGGTAGACATAGTGCTTTTTATATATTTTTCCTTCGATCTTGAATATTAGAGAAATATAAATTTAAGTTTATATTTCTTTTGCCTTCGATCATTTTCTCCCTAATCATGATCATTTGTACAACTTTATCTTATGTCTTTTCTAAACATCGCCATTTCATAAGTTCGTATCACTTATATTCTTTTCCTTGGACCTAAGGAATTATTATTTTTAAATAACTTCTCACTCAATTGTCTATTAATCTCGAGTTAAGTTTTTGGATTCAAAAGTTTTCTCTCAATCGTTGAATCTTGAATATCTGTGAAATAAGGATTATAAGATTTTACTTATTTTGGCTTCGATCATTACCCTTCCTAATCAATTGTTTTCTTTTCAAGAAGCTGATCTTATACTTGAAGAACATATACTTGCACTTTTTCTATCTTTATCAACTTGTATGATATTATAAACTCCTTTAATATTATTGGGGATATAGTTGGAATAATTTTGATGACTTGCGATGACAAGACAGCTGCGCACTGTCGTCACTTATTTGAATTACCAAGACTGCGGGTTCACTGCAGCCAGCAGCGCACTAGCGTGGCATGACCCCTAAGTTGAAATAATTTCAAGTAAGCGTAGGTGATCGAAAATTATGTCTTGGTCGTCTTATTTCATCCTTGAGTTGTTATGTCAAGATTAGATAGATTTGATAGGTATTCGTTACCGCAACATAGCTTGAGTTATGGAACCAATGGTTTAATGCAGCTAGTTGTACACTGGCGAGGCATAAATTCTTGGTAAAATAAATTCGATTATGTTTACGAATACCATAGGGACTATGTCTTATTGTCATATAACTATTATGTTTTTAAATTGATTTGTGCTTATTCCTAGTCACAATCTTCTCGATAAACCGGTAATTCTCCATTCCTTTCTTATCCTTCTATTTTTTAGATTGTCATCTTTTAATGTAATTTCGACTGGATTCCTAAACTTATCTAGATTTTGATTCTAAACTCGTACCTAAATAATTGGGGATAAATATTTTAAGCATTTTTGGATTTGATCATCCTTGAACAATTTTGCTCATGACTAGACTCCTTTTATTATATTTTGATCGAGTCAAATTCGTATCATTTTCTAGGTTTGATTCTATGATCATGCCTAAACAATCGATCATGTTAGAACGATTTCGATTTGGATCATCCTTAAATATCTTTTGATCATGACCAAACTATTCGATACTA